>SDVV010037697.1:0-10811 GCA_016164225.1 Gammarus roeselii
TCAATGCCCCAATCTGTGTTCCCGTAGATCAGGGACAGGCTTGATCAATGCCCCAATCTGTGTTCCCGTAGAGCAGGGAAAGGCTTGATCAATGCCCCAATCTGTGTTCCCGTAGAGAAGGGACAGGCTTGATCAATGCCCCAATCTGTGTTCCCGTAGATCAGGGACAGGCTTGATCAATGCCCCAATCTGTGTTCCCGTAGATCAGGGACAGGCTTGATCAATACCCCAATCTGTGTTCCCGTAGAGCAGGGAAAGGCTTGATCAATGCCCCAATCTGTGTTCCTGTAGATAAGGGAAAGGCTTGATCTATGCCCCGATCTGTGTTCCTGTAGATAAAGGACAGGCTTGATCTATGCCCCGATCTGTGTTCCCATAGAGAAGGGACAGGCTTGATCTATGCCCCGATCTGTGTTCCTGTAGATAAAGGACTGGCTTGATCGATGCCCCGATCTGTGTTCCCGTAGAGAAGGGACAGGCTTGATCTATGCCCCGATCTGTGTTCCTGTAGATAAGGGACAGGCTTGATCTATGCCCCGATCTGTGTACCTGTAGATAAAGGACAGGCTTGATCTATGCCCCGATCTGTGTTCCCGTAGAGAAGGGACAGGCTTGATCTATGCCCCGATCTGTGTTCCTGTAGATAAGGGACAGGCTTGATCTATGCCCCGACCTGTGTTCCTGTAGATAAAGGACAGGCTTGATCTATGCCCCGATCTGTGTTCCTGTAGAGAAGGGACAGGCTGGATCTATGCCCCGATCTGTGTTCCTGTAGATAAGGGACAGGCTTGATATGTGCCCTAATCTGGGTTCCCGTGGAGCAAGGATAGGCTTGATGTCCAAAGCCCTGATCTGTGTTCCCGTAGAACAGGGCCAAGCTTGATCTCCTCAACCCTGATCTACGTGCCCATAGAGCAAGGACAGGCTTGATCTCCTTAGCCCTGATTTGTCTTCCGGTAGATCAGGGACAGGCTTGATTTCCGAAGCCTTAATCCGTGCTCCCGTAGAGCAGAGACTGGCTTGATCTCCTAAGCCATGCCTGATCGGTGTTCCAGATCAGAGAAGGAGCCCTAATCTGTGCTTCCGTAAAGCAGGGACAGGTTTAATCTCCCCAATCCGTGATCGGTGTTTACGTCGAGAATATTCAGCCTTGAACATTCAAGCTATGATCGGTGTACCTGAACAGGGATGGGAGCCATGATTTGTGTTCCAATAGAGCATAGGCACGTAGCCACGTTTTTCTTGCTGTGATCTGTGTACCACAACAAGAAGGACCGCAGTGGAGCAAGTAAACCCTCACTCCCAGTAATGATCAGCGTTCTTGAAGAGCTTAACAACCATGATCTGATTTCCAGTAAGGCTGAGACTACAGCTATGAGCTGTGTTACGGTATAGTATGCAGTCTTGCTACTGCAGCAGAGCAGTAGTGCCTCGCTGGTCTGCTCGCACAGTCACAGCAGTCCGCAAACGGACATAAAAGTGTCACTATTATGGTGCGGTCGCGCACCACCAACAAAAAATGGCCCTTATTACAAGCCAAGATGAAAATTAAATAACACTCTTTCGTATGATAGCTGAGGAGAGGGGAAGAAGGCTTGGGCTGCTCTTTAGGGCAACTCTCGGTTGTTATGTTGTGTTGGGCGCTCTCTTTATGGTTATGGTTGACCGCAGCAGCAAGCTGGAGACGTTAAAGTAAGAGATTAAGACTGCGTCCAGTCATTAGAACTGTTGAAAATCTGCGAGGATTTTAGGGTCCCAAAAACTGGAAGGAAATTGAAAGAAGGTTTCTTCGCTAGTAGTAAATAGTGAGGCTTTTTATGTTTATCGAATGTTTTATAAATAAATAATCTATTGCAGCGGAACATTTTAAATAAATTTGTTTTTATTCACTTCTAGATGAAACCAAAGATTTTATTTTCACAATTATTATTGCCAAATACGCAATATAACATTGCCGGGTTCCAGGAATAGTTGTCACAGTACACCACAATAAACAATTTATTTCGAGTTCAAACAGCTGAGTCACTGAATAATACATTTATAATAATTTGATATCATCGAGTAGTTCGTGCGCAAACTAGATTTGAAATGATGAAATGAAACTCGAGTTGTTAATTAAAACCTACTCTTATTTTATTGGCAGGATGAAGAGGAAGTAATATCGCTTGTAATCGTCCGTGTTATTATTATTAACCGAGAGAAAGAAATAACATCATTCAATAAAGTAGTTTCAAATGTAAAACACGTTCACACTAAATTTTGAGCCTCGTATTTTTTGTATGATAATTTGAATCATTTTTAATACTGACTGGATAAACATCAACATAACGTTTTTTGGCACGCGTGTTTATGTAAATTACATCCTTGTTAATGTATATTTTTAGCAGGTGGAAGTCATGAAGCTCTCTCACCATTCCCTGACTTCAATGGTGACGGACGACTTGGACATCATTGAATGGAAGCTGGATGGTCTCTTTCGGGATAGAAAACATTGACTTGGGAACACCGATGGGTCGAACTTGGTTTTGGGTGAATGACATAATGACTCTGGTGACTTACGCTTCTCCAGCTTACATGATGAAATTAACTCTGATATACTTTATTAGATGAAGTTGCTTGTGCCCTGCGGACACAAACTAGCTACATGTTACAAATACCAAATAACTGACGAGATGTAATTCACTAAGATGGATTGAAATAGATTGTTTCGGAGGTTCAATTGAGAATAATGTTAAATAATTTATGCATTTTTCACATTGCTTGGAAATTATATTTAAATACTGTCTGCCAAAATAATCAAAGTTCTCAGCAATTTAAATTAGCAGATTAGACACGTATTTCCTTGTTCTCGTCTCACTTGCACTGATCATTACCCTACTACATTACGTATCCTCTCACTTGCACTGACCATTATTTCACTGCATTACTCATCCTCTCACTTGCATTGATCATTATCCCACTACATTACTCATCTTCTCACTTGCACTGATAAATATCCCACTGCATTGCTCATCCTCTCACTTGCACTGACAATTATTCCACTGCATTACTAATCCTCTCAATTGCACTGGCCATTATCCCATAGCATTACTCATCATCGCACTTGCACTGACCATTATCCCACCGCATTACTCATCCTCTCACTTGCACTGACCATTATCGCACTGCACTACTCATCCTCTCACTTGCACTGACCATTATTTCACTGCATTACTCATCCTCTCATTTGTACTGACCATTATCCCACTGCACTACTCATCCTCTCACTTGCACTGACCATTATCCCACTGCACTACTCATCCTCTCACTTGCACTGACCTTTATCTCACTGCACTACTCATCCTCTCACTTGCACTGACCATTATCTCATTGCACTACTCACCCTCTCACATGCACTGACCATTATCCCACTGCACTACTCATTCTCTCACTTGCACTGACTATTATCCCACTGCATCACTCACCCTCTCACTTGCACTGACCATTATCCCACTGCATTACTCTCCCTCTCACATGCATTGCCCATCATCGCACTGCACTTCTCATTCCCTCACTTGCACTGACCATTATTTCACTCCATTACTCATCCTCTCATTTGCACTGACCATTATCCCACTGCACTATTCATCCTATCACTTGCACTGGCTATTATTCCACTGCATTACTCATCTTCTCACTGGCACTGACCATTATTTCACTGCATTACTCATCCTCTTATTAGCACTGACCATTATCCCACTGCACTACTCATCCTCTCACTTGCACTGATCAGCATCCCACTGCATTACTCATCCTCTCACTTGCACTGACCATCATCCCACTACATTACTCATCCTCTCACTTGCACTGACCATCATCCCACTGCATTACTCACCCTCTCACTTGCACTGACCATCATCCCACTGCACTACTCACCCTCTCATTTGCACCGACCATCATCCCACTGCATGATTCATTCTCCCATGTACATAACATGTTCTACCTGGTAATGTTCCCAGTAATATAAGGATCCAAAAATTATCTGTAAATTTTTTCTAACAAAATTATAATCTGCGTCGGAAGAAACCCGCACGAATGAACTTATGCTCAAGATTAATTTATTCCCTTTCACATTGGTATGATAATATGGCTGTAAACAATAAAAATTATTTAGGTTTAATGGAAGACTTAAAAAAGTTACCTTTATTATCAAAATGCGCGGATGGTATACGGACCCCGTCCACGTCATCATGAGCGGACCTGGAGAAAACATTTACTAGTTAAATTTACCTAAACTACAACTTATTATGAAGGGAAATATTTCAATCTGCATTGATATCCCATTATCAGTGAAGAGTGTTGGTGTACATTCTCTGGTGTCCAATATTTGATGACTGAGTAAAATTTTGCACTAAGCAATTGGTCTCCAGAAATTAGGTGATGTCGACTCGCATTTTCTCATTTATGATCTTCAACATTGACCTTCAAGATGAGTGGTGAGTGACTCAATCATGACCTTCAACACTGACCTTCAAGATGAGTGGATGTGATGCAATCAAGACTTTCAACTCTGACCTTCAAGATGAGTGGTGAGTGATTCAATCATGACCTTCATCCATGACCTTCAAGATGAGTGGGGAGTGATTCAATCATGACCTTCATCCATGACCTTCAAGATGAGTGGGGAGTGATTCAATCATGACCTTCATCCATGACCTTCAAGATGAGTGGGGGGTGATGTGCGGGTATTAGTACACTAATCGCGATTTTTTTCTAACCAACTGGTTAACATGAAATGCAACATACATAAAGGATAAAAATGTTTGATTGAGACATCGATAATAGGGATGATAATTAATGATAATCTATAGAGTATGTGTGAAGGGTGAAGGAACTGAAATACTTCGACACTTGCTTGGTCCAATTGATTATTCCTATTAAAGAGGTTATATTTTACAATATGAGTTAAAATCATATCAAATTTGCTTACATCCAACACTTTTTATACCAGGCAAATACTAAAAGATTGTGGATTTTTCTGTTTTACTATAAAAAAAACTATCGGCACTAGAACTCAGCTTCGGAATGAGCTTCTAAATGAGGACACAAAGTCTGGATCTACCGTGGAAGCTCGAGATAGCTCGCCTGACTTCTTTTGTGGTTAGGTGTTAAGCAGCTTCATCACACAATCTCCGTATTGATGATGGCTTGCGACGCTATAGAACCTTAAATTTAGATGATTAGAATGTGGCCTAATCATAAACCACTTTTCGTCCGAATTTTTTGTTTCCTGTGGATCAACGTTAAACTCTGAAACCTAGGAACAAAAAGACGATGAATAATTTTTATGAGTTTCACTAAGCTCATGGTACTTATTCGGCTTCATTTTCATTTGCGAATTCATAAGAGCTTTATGATTAGTATACATGCTGGAGTCAGGATTTCAAGCAACTTGTTGAATGAGAAGGGTAGGTAGACCTGTTCAGATTATTTTTACAAGCGAGTTGATTTGTTTCTACAATTGCTTTAGAAATCCTGCCTCCTTGAGCTGCACCTTTGAAAATTCACCCTTATTAAAATTTCGACAACGCGAGTGAAAAGATGTTGCTGATATTTGCTCCTGTCTCTTCCTCTGCTGTTAAATCTGGTACGAATTTTCGTTTCAACCTGTTGGAGAGAAAATCTTCCCGTATTCACGAATGGTCCAGGTCTTCTGTTCACTCGTGAGCATTACTGAGAGACAAGATATGTTGATTAATTTCCAGGAAAGAAATATCACAAAACATTTTAAATTGGATCAAAAATTACGGATAATAACATGTTCTAGTTTCATCGAGATTACAACGGAAATTGCAGAAATGAGCAAAATTACTGTTCATGAATTTCAGCTCGTCCATGTCGTAGGTCCATGTTGTAGGGGTTCCATATCTTATAAATTTTTGCACTTGTATTAATAAATTAAAACAAATATTCAAATCCGTATATTGTTACAAAAACTAACATAAGGTATTTCTCATGAAAAATATTTTCTAACTTGAGTTAATAAATTTAGATCTTTGTGAATTTTACCACCAGCGGAAAAGTTCCATTGACAAAAGAGGGAGAGCCAAAATGTGATGTGCTCCATACGATAGCTTTTCAATTACTTACTTTTGACCAAAAATTATTGGTCCTTTGTTCTTTTTTCGTTGGTAAAATCGTGCACGTTTAAACTGTAAGGCATAAATGGATGATTAAGGCTGTTGTGTAAAATTTATTTGCAGAAGGGATTGAACAATTTTGAATTGCGACCCACGATTAAGAATTTTTTTATTCAAGAAAGGAAACTTTATCTTTCCAGTAACGTTTGTATTTATCCCAACTGTCATACGAGTTAAAGTAGGACAAACTTTGTCTTCCGTGCATTTCCAACAGACATACATCAATAGGAACTGAGTGTTGAGGATGCGACTGTTCCTTCTTGAAGTAATCATCACCTGCGTCATGTCGACATTTAGCGTCAACCTATCATGTATGAACAAGTTTGAAATGTGGTATTCATATTAGTGATACCATCATCAAGAATATTGCCGGTCGAATATCTTGTAGTCTCATCAGAAAAAGGAACAACAACATCTTATCGCTGGTGATATCAATATCATTAATGTCGACTAAAAAGAGCATAGATCGATGGATCGACTTTTGAGGTACTCCTATGTTAAGTTCTCTAATAAAATATGCACAGAGACGATTGTCTGTTTATGTAGCTGCAGATGAACGTTTTCCGTTCTCGTACGCACCAGCACACGCATGTACCACAATTGCCATGTTTATTTAATTTAACTCTGATAAGGTCACTGATTTCGCACACGAACGTGTGCGAACCTGCTAGAATCAATGATCTTCGTGCCCTGCGGGTGAGCGTGTGATGACTTGCATTTAGGGTTTGGCGGAGTTGAGGCCAAAATTATATAAAATAGTGTCATCTATAACCTCAACACGTTTATCCATTATACAATATAATAACTAAATGCAATGCATTGATTGCATACACATTATATTGGAAATATCCTTAATGCATTAATCACTTTACACGTTACATTGATCTAAACTCAATGCCCCGATCGCTAACGTTGTGATAATCCACGTAGTTCAGTGATGACGTACACCTTGCATTGGAAATTAACGAATTACGTTGAGTGTTTACGCATTGCGTTTATAGTGCACTAAACGCACTTATCACTTACGCCTGGCGTTGATCACTTACGCCTGGCGCTGATAACTTACGCCTGGCGCTGATAACTTACGCCTGGCGCTGATCACTTACGCCTGGCGCTGATCACTTACGCCTGGCGCTGATCACTTACGCCTGGCGCTGATCACTTACGCCTGGCGCTGATCACTTACGCCTGGCGCTGATAACTTACGCCTGGCGCTGATCACTTAATTATCCTATTATGGAATCGATATAACTTTTATTGCCATATTCTCCCAGTATATGCACTGATCTCTCACACAATGCGTTGATTATTCACAAGCTGGATTTATTCATTCCAATGGCCATGCCATTATTTCAATGCACGGATAACTCCCCATCAAACCGATCTCTCAATTAATCTACTGACCCCTCATATCCCCCCCTCGTCAATGGTTAATCAATCTAGGGAAATGGGACCAAACATACATGAGTGTCTCATCACGGGGACGCCCTACGACTGCACCTCTAATTACGCCACGCGGCTTATTTATGGTCGAGTAAAGCGACGCGGCGGTGATCCAGGTTCGAGTTCCATTGTTCTCGCTCGTCAAAGAAAACGGTTGATAGAAAACTGTTGAGTGACCGTGCCAGATGAGGGGAGACTGGACCAAAAGTTTGTGAGAGTCATCATCGTGACCAGCGACCATACAAGTGAAAAAAACGGAGTTCACTTCTTGTCGGGAATGAAATGTCAGACTGAAGAAAATTAGTGGCTCTTCACTCGCGAATGCAATAGAAAGGTAAATAGCTCTTTATCTTGGCAAAAAAATTGCAAATATGAAAAAGATAACAGATTGACAGTATATTTGGTTTGATTTATTTCAAAACAATCATACCTTCAGTTTGATGTACGAAGGTGGAGCCTGTATCCTCGAATCCATTATTATTCAATTGTCTAACATACAAAATAACCAAGCCAAGGAGCTTGACTCGGCAAACAAGCGTCTCATTCCCTACCGAAAGTTACAGTCGGGAAGGGATCTTACAATAAGTCGTTGCTCTTAAGGACTTGGTCATGGATAGAATTCGATGAATCATAAGTTGTTAGAGCATCATTGGAGAAACACTTCTTCAGCCCGCTACAATGCTGAACCAGAGTCGCACACTAAGAAATTTGTCCACTGTAGCATTGCTGTTATTTGTTATCGTTTATTTACATTCTTTTTATAAACATAACATAAATTGTGACGGCATTATTTCATTTTATTCAGTCGAAAAAACACTTTCAAGTATTATATATTATTGAATTCAATTTATCCAATAAATGACCTTCTAAAATTTCAGAAGCCCAATGTAATTTGTATACGAGTGCTTCATAAGCATGTGTCTTGTGAGTATACCCTTCGGAAATATGTATCTGTATTAAATGAGTATAGGTATTAATTATATGCAGGCATTTCAATCGCATATTATCGCCACAAAAGCTTGAATGCATCTGAACGAACTTGAAATTTAACAAATTTTCAATATCTCACATAGATGACGTGGCATACGATTCTTCAACAAACAAAAGTTTAAAATTACTATGCTGCTAAGAAAACCTACATCATCCAAGCATGCAGAACATGTTCTGACACATAACCTTTTTTTATAAGGAAGACCCTTTCCACTTCCTTTTTATGATTATCACTTATCACATGTTCGTTTTTAGGGCTCAATACTCTGGCAAGGTTCAGGAGTCTCTCGTAAAACAGGCATTTCTACTCGGTGCTTTTGTTTTTACAAGCAAAATAACATGAAATTTTGTGTCAGAGAGATTGATGTATATGAGGAATGCAATTGAAGTTATGTCAAGTAAAATGTATCTAATATGCTGGAAGGTAACCCCAATTATTTGATAACCATGAGTTTAAAAAAATTGACACTGTGAAGAACAACCGTTTTTCTGTCCAGAAGTTAAAACACAAACCGGGCCGTAAAAGTTGTAACCTTTCCATACAACTTCGCTAAACATCTTACCATGTAAAAATAAAAATATATAAAAACCACTCACACAGCTGAACTGCTTTAGAGTTATCAGATCAAAATCCCAACTCAAAAATTCAAGAAAAACAATGCAAACAAAACCGTGTTGCTTTGCTGATATTTTTTAGGCGCTTGGCGTGAACGTCGCTTTACAACAATTCGTGAAGACTCTGTCGCTATGGCAACGCCAGAAAGGCTTTCAGGTACTGCACTGTGTTCGCACTCCATCTCGGAGATCGCTTACGAAACAGCCTCCGCTCTGGGAGCGGCTGCTGTGAATAGTGGGATATAAACCATCTCGCTGAAGTGTGCAAGTTTTATTGCTTCTTTCTCATCCGCCTTTGGTTCGTTTGAAAGCTCTAAGTAAAGACATAAAAAAATTCCCTCTGAAATTGAACGGAATTGAAGAGCAGGAAGAACATTTGGAAGTATGAAAAATTCAACCTCACAAAAAGTTAAAAACAATCTTTTTGTGCTGAATACCTCAAACAATAATACCAGAAAGCGCTCCAGTGAGTGACACTACTTGATAAAGTCGGTTAGCCACTAACTAATAACACCAGTAGACAATCATTGTTGAATACAGTGTAGCAGTAAACTAACTAGTCTCTTTTTGGTTCAATATATTAACTAGATAAGTCCAGTCAATTAACCCTAAACAGGCCTGCCTGATTGAGGTTCTTTGACAAACGGGAATGCACCGTCATATTATTTGAAAAGTAATCAACTTCCCCAATCTTCATTCTCTTGAAGAGGTCATGTGCCGAGATCCACGAAAATGGTCGAGTCATACCCTATTGATTCACTATTAGTTTAAAGAAATTACCCCGCACTCCTAATTGGAACTTTTTATATTGTTTACCAGTTTTATGCAATTTAAGGAAATATTTACTTGGCGAAAAAAAAATGCATTGCATCGACTGACACGATAAAAAATGGGCAGTATTTGTATGGTTTGAAATGCATTAAGCAAGTCGCGTTGAGACAATTTAGTAAAAAATGAGATATTCTTCAGCTTGATTGTTTTTTTGAAATTCGTCGTTCCCTTTCAGCTATCTCCTGCAGCAATACCTCTCCACCATCCTCACCCCATCTCCCTTTCCTCATTACCCTCCTTACCCACACCCATCTCACCCGACCCCCCTCCCTCCCCTCCCCATCGCTCTTCCCCAGTATTGTTCCGCCACCGTCTGAAATCGACCTCGTGCAATCAATTATCAATTTTTCGAGGTGGGCAATTAGCGAGGGCCTGGGAAGCCTTACGACACCCGCCTCAATTACGACCTGCTATAACCGACTGCTGGGGCTGCATTACAGCTGGTAAGGGGCTACATTACGGCAGCTGGCATAGCCCTGTCACGGGACTGCATTACAGCTGCTGACCTGGCGCTGGCACGAGGCTTCACACCGCTGCTGCCTAGTGCTGGCACGAAGATTTGTACCGCTGCTGGACTAGACGAGGCTTTACACCGCTGCTGGCCTAGTGCTGGCACGAGGCTTTACACCGCTGCTGGCCTAGTGCTGGCACGAGGCGTTACACCGCTGCTGGCCTAGTGCTGGCACGAGGCTTTACACAGCTGCTGGCCTAGTGCTGGCACGAGGCTTTACACCGCTGCTGGCCTAGTGCTGG
>SDVV010037698.1:0-10810 GCA_016164225.1 Gammarus roeselii
TATATATGTATACAAACTGTTAAAGATTGGTATAATTACAGTCTAGTGAGTAGATTTGATTAGAATAAAGTTTAAATCAATGAGAAAATACATAACATAGGTAGGACATCGGGGAAAATTATATAATCCTTGGTTAGATTAGGTTAGGATGAGTTAGGTTTACGGCCGTCATCACAAACCTTTAGTGAAAAATACTACAGTGGATCTGGTGAATGCTCGAATAAGTCAGATATTCAGAATTGGAACGCAAACTCATAACAAAGCCTGAATTAATCAATAAATTCTAAGTGTATACACTGCAAACGGAACACAACATTTATGTAAGTAAGACTTGTGAGAATAAGCATCTAGTAAAGACATACGAGGTGATAACGTAATTGAGATGTATATTAAATTTTTGAAGAATTTTAACACTAACTCTACACAAATCCGGTAGATTAGATCTCCAAGACGACATGGAACCGGACCTAAAACCAATGTCGGGAGGTAAAACATACCAAATTTTGGATAATTACATGCATATAAGCGTATTTTATACCCAACATTCCATGAAAATTAGGCGAACTTTTACATGATTTAGATACATTTCTGGACACTATAATCAAAACATACAACAACAACTATAAGTAGCTAAATAAGATTCTCTACTCTACCCAAACCGACAATGATTAAGTATTATATACGGTTATCCTACCACACCCAGAGATAAATCATACTCCAATATCCCACCTGATCTGGTTCGTGACTAAGATCGTTTACTAATAACATAACAGCAATACCGAATATATCTATCAATTAACACTGAGTTAATGCGAATAATGCTATTTATACCACGATACCTGTTCAAATCTATAACAAATTTCAAAACCAACAGAGATATTATGTCTTTAGTAGGATAAAATCCAAGCACACTGTGTCATAACAACAAACTATACAATGCTTTACTAGGTCACTTCTCAGCAATCTATCACTGATTTATAACAAATTTAGAGGAAACACCAAGTCATGGCACAATACCTCAGACATACATACCATGCATCTGTTCAACCTATCGTCACGGAACAATGTCGAGCAAAGTCACATCCTGGACATAACCAAGAATCTATACACAGGTACAGTGGTCAAGAATGGGCTGACATGAGACTCAAATAGTGTGGCCATAAAAAACTACCTTCTATTCACTGATAACTCAAGTAAACCACTACAACGATGAGCAGCTTGTCAGATAACCTCTCTAACAAACCCATGAAACTTAAGAGCGACGTCCACACGTACTAACATAATTCACGTTAAACATGGATGAACACCAAATGACAACCAAAGAGAGTAAACCACCTCCACAGCAGGACCCTCCATCCAGTAAATCGTCTTCTAAAACGGTACACTATACACTTGCTAGGGTTCAATGACGAAATTCCACAAAGATGCGGTACGGACTTACACCTCTTTAACATACATTCCTATGAGTATCGTGTAAAAAATCATACAACAACAACAACTGTAAAAATAACCAAATAGTATGCTCTACTCTGCTCTAATTCACGTTTAAAATTGTAATGCATTATGGTATTCAGCTTTGTAAATCGGGTTTCTTACACAAATAGGCATAAACACAACGGGTTTTTGCCTATAGGATCCCTCTAATTCCTCCTAAACATTGAAGAATGGTCCTACAATAAACATACAATAAAGTAACAACAAGATCGAGTTTGTAACAAATGGGATCTTCTATGTCTTCTATAACGACTTCAGACATTGTACCGGGTTGTAAGAAGATATATAAAACACTAAAAATACACAAGATGTAACTAAATTATACCTGAAATAATGTTCTACATTGTAGATACAAACGTAATATATCCTAATATTCCGACATTGTATAATTAACCAACAGATTGTATTGAAGATGTAAACTGTACAGAGAACATACAATACCGGAAGATACATACTAAAACTCTCGAGTTATAACAAAGCAAGAAGATCAATTCTCTACCATACCCAAAACATACATTACAACCGTGACGAACGAGGAAAAAAAGGCATGTAACCAACCAAACAACTGACGTGAATAAAATACCAGGACATGCGAGCAACATACGCTTAAACCTAAAGTAAGTGGTGTGGAATACTTCTACACGAAAACGCTCATATATACACAAAATCTTATAAAATTACTATCCACCTTAGTCCAAAACAGGGTTAAATTAACATTTCTTCAACTAAAGTAACTACGGCTTAATCGTAACAGAATGTCATATATACATATAAAATACCAAAATGATGCAATAACCGATCAATTATGCCTGAAATAGTGTGTTATATAGAAGATGCAAACCTAAAATATCCTAAAAAACCGTATAACTGTATGAGATAACTATTCAAAATTCCCAAAAATAAACTACAAATTTAACAGAAATCAACCGATCATTGCTAGGTATACATAACATGATATAATAACTTACAATGAATCCATATCGTTCAGCTACACCCACAATTGGAACACCGCGTAAATCAAACACCGATATATCTGGCTCAAATCTGGATATTGCATTATGGGGTAGATAGATTCTCGAACGAAGCTGTTGCATCAACCCAAAATACAAACATCATTCAATTCACTTCTGAATGAGTCAATTATACCCAAACTAGATAAGAATACAAACATATATGTAAATAAAAATATATAGAATCATAATCCAAACATAAACAAAAATACGATACATACACTCAAATATGGCAAACGTCCCCCGGAAATAACTGATAATACAAAGAACAGATAGAAGCAAACTTATATAATTTTCCAGGAGCACATCCAACTTTTTGCCGAGGGGTTCACTACACCCCACCCCTCCAGAAACTTGTTAAAACACTGATCCTATCAGAACCGTACAAATATATATAACGAGCAACAGTTAGTGACCAAGCGTACCTCCATACAACAGTCTAAAGAAGAAAAAAGATGTATAAATAAATACAGTGAAGATCAAAAATACAATATAATGAGAAGGTTCAAAACATAAACCTTGCCAATGTATGTCCGAAAGCTGTCCGTCCATCCGTCCGTTCGTCCATCCATCCGAATGAGTCATCCGTTAGCAGTCTGCCTGAAGTTGGTCGTCCGTGAAGATATGGGGTGTGAACTGTTAGATTTATTATCAATAACAATTATCTTATCAATGTATGTTGTCAATATCCTAAACAGTCTGAGGACAAGCATTGAAAATGCATATATGCAACATGACATTCAACGAAGTTGCATTACAGTATGTCCAGCATTGAAATGCGAATACCAAAGGTATTCGCATAAATATATATATATATATATATATAAACTATTAAAATACCTTATGAATAATCCGAAAGTTGTCCGTCCATCCGTCAGAAATAAGTCACCCGTTAGCGGCCTGCCTGACTCCGTTCGTCCGTGAAAATTTGGGGCACAAACTCCGTAGAGTGAAAAGTAACTCTATTAACCCTTATCTTATTCCTTCACTAAAAGCTGTTTCGGTGAACTATCAACTACTTCTAGCCTTTAAACATGATGGCTCGAGTGAGTGGTTCATCCATACGGCGTTCGAACGTCGCAGTTTGAATATGATGGGAAATTACTTAGCCTGGTCAGCATCCTCTCCGTATTTTATTGGCAACCAACACTCTTAGTGCACCACTAATTTAAGAGTGGAATGTGCAAGATGATGCATATCATATATTATAAGACAGCACCATCATTTACCCTTGGCTGCTGAAAACTTTCACGAGAAAGAACTGATCCCACAATAAGAAGCTGGTCTTGTATATTATCCACTCAGTTCTGACGTGCTAATTAGCAGAAAGGTGTATCAGAGAGGTTTCAAGGAAACAAACATATTTATACAGATCACTGAATATGACAGCGACAGTATTTAAAACAACTGTGACTTTGTGAAATTATCCGTTTGTTGTTAGCGTAATACACGACAGAGGTCAACATCTCAAATGTTCTCTCGCCCTGGGAGTATTAACAGAGATAGGAAATGACAAACCCCCGTCCACAAAACACAAACCTACAAGCCCACAATTTTTCACTCCACCTCTCTCCCAGTATTGATTGTGACCACCAAGCCATATTTGAAACAGAAACCCGCCAGTACTTCATAATTTTGAAAAACTATCTTGCGATTCTATTGATTTATGCTGGGTAGGTGTGTATTACAGATCAGAATTCCATATGATTATATCAAAGTTTCCTTAGGTTATCATAGTTCTCTAATGGTTATAATAGTTCCGTAATGGTTATCAGAGTTCCCTAATAGTTCTCTGAGTCTCTTAATGGATATCAGAGTTCCTCAATGGTTATCAAAGTTACCCTAATGATTTTAAACATCCATCACTCATTTCATCTGACTAGCTCCGGACGCAGTTATTGTGTCAATGAAAGCAGATGTACCCCCCAGTACCTCCACCGAAAGCAACCCTAGCACCCCGCAACCCCCACCGCTCGTCACCCACCGCCCAAACGTGCACACGTCCGTTCGCCGCTACCTACACCCAGCGTGAACGATCAGCCGCAACCATCGTTTCTGCTATTACTTTCGTTGATTTCCAATTACATTTAATATCTTTTTCTTTCTAGTGCCTTATTATATTGTCTACAATTCATAAATATATTCATAAGTTTGATTTTTGAGAAAAGGCACAGTGAACGGAATGAAATTTTTAATCAATAATACGTTCTAGTATAAAATTTATTTAAGGACACATGTCTATTGATATTTTTATTCAATTGACGCAAAAACTCCTACATAGAGCATTTTTCTTGTACTACTGGATTTGCTAAATAAATGAATACCTCACTGTAGTGGAAAATTTGAATTCTGACCACACTGACGGTTCTATACTCTTTCGCGATTGATTTATTGTAACAATATATTACCAAATTAAATAAAAAAAAATGGAACATCATTGGCAATTACGTGGGAATACATTTCTTCTACTGCACCATTAAGGGCGCACACACGAGTAATTTCGATTTTTTTTTTTCACTGTGTTCCTATGTTTAAAGGATCTGCTACACCACATACCACTGTTAGCGCGGGCGGGAGTTTTTGCACGCTATTAACTGCCATTGGTTGCTTTTGAATCAACCGACCAATCACAGCCAATTGCAAGCGAGAAGCAGCTGGGCTGCAACGCGTCATCTCGTTCCTGAGTGCTTTTGAAGATTTATCATGAAATGTCCAATGATTACGAACAAACTTTACCCTTTTCACATGAGATTTCAAACATTCTGTGACTCCAGCATTTTGAAATATTTTGATTTATATACTATTTCATCTATGCAGAATGTTATGTCGCCTTGAATGTCGCCGCCATGGCCGCATGTCAGTTTTCAGCTTCTACGGCCATCAAGACAGCTACTGGCCCCGAGCAGGCAAAGACAACTGGTACAGGTCAGTACAGTTCATATTGATCCCCTGTTATAAAAATGTTCCACCACAGACCGTTTTTCCCGCCTCTACTTCGAAATTTTTCGTCCCAGAAACAACTACAATGCTGAAAGATAAGCACTGTTAATTATATTTGATGATGAGAGTAACTTGTAGATTGAGTTTGGATCATCCTGTTTTGATAAGTATTTAACCAACTGCATATTACTTATAACCTTCCTTAATAACTTCTGGTTACAACAAGTAATTTCTTGAATAATTCAATTTCTTTACTTCATCAAGGTGTGAATTGTGTTACCGGTGTTTCTTTTGTCACACAAACCCGCACCTTTGAACAATAACCTTCACGTTTGACTGTCACTTTAGAGCTAGAAACGCGGACTGTATCATGGAACAAGACCGTCGCTCTGAAACACGCGTGGTAGATAGGTGTCGTTCTAACAACTTGTTAATCAAGCGTAGTTATTCGACATTGACCAACCTTCTAATTATAGTGGCCTCTCGGATCCTGGTTCAATTTCTTCCCATGACCGCTAATCTTCTGTGCTTCCTATCCAGGTTGGTCTCCGGCTGTCCGCAGTGGGCCTGGTTGGGACCACCACATCACTATCGACTTCCTGAAGAAGACTCGCGTCACTAAGATCAGTTTTACTCCCGTGTCTGGAAAAAAGACTCCTGTTAATGTCAAGTTGCAATACTCCCACAACGGCATCACTTTCACCTCTCCCTGCTCCGTAAGTTTTCCTTTGCCTTTGATGAAGTACTCGTTGTAAAAATGTCTTGTCCTTATGTTTGTAGACTGACGGAAAATAGATTTAAAATTGATGACTCTTACGTCTCAGCTGCCTTTTTTTTAGAAATGGTAGTATCTAACTGGAAATCAACGTGTATTTTTCTTCGTTATTGTAGATCATAAATCATAGCTCCATTGTACATTGTAGGCTATGCACAAGACGTTGCTCTTCTGCAGATATTTGTTAGCAATGTCAGGTCCAGCGTCCTCAGTACCTCTTACCCCCAGAACGTACTGGCTGTGCTGTCAAACACGGTGCTGCTACCTCCCGAGTGCAAGTTCGAAGCCCGCTATGGGCGTCTCATCATCGTGGACGGCTCTCCTGACGATACGGCGTTTGGGGTCAAGTGAGTTACCACATATGGTGAAACTGGCTGTGCTCTTGATCCCTTAAACAAAATATTATATAGATTCAGTTAGAAACGCATGGCTGCATCCCCATTAAAGACGGTCCTAGCACTCCTCCTGACCGGACACTTAGCGCTTACGGGTCCAGCCAGAGCCCCATATCATACAATTCGGGTCTAGATTAAGGACCAAAATCAGCGTCAAGGACTGACCCCGACAGATGTAACTGGTTTGCCCTGCTGTTTCAAATTGTCGGGCTCTCCCCTCTCCCCCTCCTTCCCGCACGACCTCCTGTTTCTAAATGAGACGCAAAGGGCGGACAAGTGCATCAAGGCTGCTTCAAAACTCATCTATTCGCAACCATCCTCCATTCACGCCTGTCCTTTGCCCACTCTCTCTACATCCACACCGATGTATCTCAACCATGACGCTTGCATCAAGCCATCCATTCACTAAAACTTCTTCCCTAATGCCTGCCTACGCCCACACACTTCTGTTTCCATCACCTATTCACCAATCTCCCATCACCCA
The DNA here is from genome assembly GCA_016164225.1 of Gammarus roeselii. NCBI lineage: Eukaryota > Metazoa > Arthropoda > Malacostraca > Amphipoda > Gammaridae > Gammarus > Gammarus roeselii. Next base: position 7,099 of record SDVV010037698.1, read on the forward strand.
TCCTCACCGCGTGTTCGAACCCCTTCAGAACGTGTGAACCTTCCCTGTCTTCCAACTTCCTCACTATCTCTGTTCTAGTTCGAACAAAATCAGTATTGATCCTATCCTTCAGCATTAATACGGCCGTACCTCTTAAGCACTTGATCTCAGAAACAGTCAACCTTCAACTCTCCTCCGCTCTCGCCTCCCGACTTCTCAGCTCCGTAAAGTACAATTGGGATTACTACTCCCTCATACAACCTTCTCTTTGTATCCATGCCCAATGTCCTATCTCATTGCACTACTCAGTGCACCAAAACTTTACACCCTTCATTCACTTTAGATTTCACTGCAGTTACTAGAAATACTAGAAACTAAGAACTATAAAGTTATCGCATCACGACAGTATAAGGCCAGTGGATAAGATAAATACGTGCAAATTTCACTGGAATTTGATCCCAAAGTTGTCAGGACGATAGGTGCACCGCGTCTCTTCAATTGTTGTTCATGTCGTATTCGTTTGTGTTGCGATGAGACTATATTCCCTAGTAGAAAAAATCATCTGCTATAATCCTTGCATAGCATGACTTCTGATACAATCTGAATCACGCGCTCGAGGGCAATAACTGATTCGCGGGAACATTAGGCATTTTTTTTTAACTGCGGCTCAAGTGGTACAGTTTGAGTGGGACTGTAATTAAACCGACACTCTGGACAAAAACTCGCCCCTCAACCGTACTTACTGTTCCGAGCTCCCTCAGGTTCTAGTGGTACGGCTGCCTCATCAACTCTCTGGATGACACCTGCAACTATATATTTTTTTCTCGCTATGTTTCCCTCCCTCAGGTTTGAATGACATGGCTGGCCTAATAATAGCTGGACGTGGACGACATCTGCAACTTTCAACTTTTTCTTGTTGGGTTGCCTTTCTTCTGGTTTCAATGGTAAATGTGTCCCAATGACAGAAAGGACAACACCTGCAACTTTCAACCTATCTTGTTGGGTTGCCTTTCTTCTGGTTTCAATGGTAAATGTGTCCCAGTGACAGAAAGGACGACACCTGCAACTTTCAACCTATCTTGTTGTGTTGCCCTTCTTCAGGTTTGAATGATACGGCTGCCCTAATGACAGCCTGAACAACACATGTAACTCTCGGCAGCCGTACCTCTCAGGTTGGAGAGGTACGGCTGCCTCAACGACAGTCTGATCGAAATCTGTCACTCTAAATTTTTTCTTGTGTTACCCTCCCATAGGGTCGAGGGGTACGACTGCCCCACCGACAGCATTGACGACACCTGCAGCTCTAAACCATTAATGTTGTTGACCTCCTTCAGGTTCGAGTGGTACGGGTGCCCCATCGACACTGTGGCTGACACCTGCAACTCCCAGCCCACGACCTTCACAGACACTCCAGGCTGGAGACAAATTGCGTTCGATGCAACCAACAGCGTGTTTTATTTCTGCGATTACAGCCCAAAGAAGAAAATGAAAGTTTGTTTTTCGACGAAGGACGGAGCCACTTGGAATAGTGAGTAAAAAATAGGCCTCCGGAAACACATTTCTCGTTGGTTCCAATTATAGGTGCACTGTGCAGTGAACTATTCAATATAAAGCTGTGATGATTCACTAATTCACGCCCATTTCCAACAATATTTTCAAATGGAACATCAATGTTACCCCTGTATCGTATCATCCTTCCCTTCCACAGCCCTGCCTGCCTACATAGGCAGTCTCGTGGGCGAAGATGCCTCCACAAAGCTATTCTACGCCCGGGATGCCAAGGGCGTTGCCACAGTGTCTAGCAACGACGGGATCAACTGGATGGTGGTGGACCAGACCACAGCGGCGGGACTTACTGTCACCGCTGCGGACGTATCTGGAGAGCCCAGGGCCTCCTTCGCAGCAAAGACGGCGGGCACTTACTCAGGTAATGCAGAGGACGGCGAGGACGAGGAGTGCAGGGGAGCAATATCACATTAAACCCGAATAGCCGGAGTGTCGCATTGCAGTAAAAAACTTTACCCGTCGCTGTTGAGGATTTCATTTCTACCAAAATACCATTGTAAATGAAGTCAGTTTCCTTGGCCTGCACCATCAGTTGAACGGTGTACTCCGAATTTAAACAGTACCACAGACCATGCAATCACAGTATCATTTAAGATCATTTGTTATTATTACACTTTATAATAGTATTTATCATCAGTTTTAAGTCCGGTCTGTTTCATCCACAGAAGATTTCATACCCAGAAGATTTCCCGTTGTATATTCCAAAAGTACTGCTACGCTCTTGATGACCTTTTATGTGAGGACATTACTGCTAAGAACCTGCAAGTGTAACCCACTAACAGAGACCATTGTTTCCACAGCGGACTTCACGGGCATCTCGTTTGGTGGTGCCTACGTCGCAAAGTGGGAGTCCTGCTGCAGCTAGACTGAGCCGCTGCTGCTACTGCTGCAAAACGATACGATTATGTTTTACCTTCAATATATATGTACATGAAAACAATATAACCTTGTAAGTGATTTATTTTAAATGCAGTCTTAATACTCACCGACAGCCTGGATCAATTTCTCTATACTATACCTAGAAAGGATTCTGTGACAAAAACAAAATTGGAAAAATGAAGTAGGATAAAGCTATTACAATACAGTATCCCTCTATGATTGTCTTTTCAGTTCCCCATGTCGGTGTCATTGAACGTAATTTAGCGATACATTGTAATTAAATATTCAAATTTGTCATTCAATTCTCATGATTTATTTGAATTTGTCTTGACATTTGCTGCTTTGGTAATCACACTCAATCATAATTAGCCACAATAAAATCTGAATGGTGTTCAGTTTACTGGTTTATTAAACCCTCTATAAAACTCTTGATACCATTTTTATCGTGATCAAATTAACACTCAGTCAACTGGTATACATCAATAAATCGATGTCCTGTAATAGCAAGACCCAGCCCTAAAAGCGTCAAGATTTTATCATTTGATGGAAGTCTTTTAATTTGCCCTATGTTATGGGATTTATAATTTAAAATGTATGAGCACATGTTATTTCGTTTGATACGATATAAATTCTCTAATTTCGAATAGGCTGTTTTTTTAAAATAAAAATGAGGGTTACAGATGTGATTTTTCGTCAATTGATTATTTACCAATTCCAAGCGTACTCGGCTGAAGTGCCAGCCTCTTGTGCAGCACGTTGAGTCTGAGCCTCGGCAAGGTTGCTGTTTTGTGACGGAGAGATTTGATCGCCGATACTGTTGTTATGAACACAAAGTCATTCAAAAGTGTCCCCATGATTTTCATATGCACCTTAGCACGATCGCTGAATAACATCAGTAATTACTTCGATGTCGTGGAGATCGACTTCGTGGAGCAAAACAACTAAACCATATAAATAAATTTATGGGAAATAGGCAGGTAATTATTTTGTTGTTATCTATTTGTAAACTTATTATTTAACATTACCTACAAAACGTATTGCTTATATAGGGTATTCAGGAAACATTTTTATCCTGACTTCCTTACTAAGGCGTTGCGCAGCTTCATCACCCAATTTAGAATTCATGCAACCCCTGAATGAACAAGAAGGCAAACGTTGGTTTTCTGAATTTCACTGAACTTTTGGCGATTATAGCACATATAATATACATAATTCCGCATACGTACAATATATATATATATATATATCAATATATATATATGTATATATAAATAAATATATACATAAA
>SDVV010037699.1:0-10810 GCA_016164225.1 Gammarus roeselii
ATATATTTCACTTCGCTTGTTACAAGTCCAGTAATATCGACCAGTCTCGAGTAATGTTAGGTCATCGGTCGTTTGTGGACTTTCGTGTTCAAAACGTTTATGTAAGCTAACCCCATACGTCAGTGAGTATTTCGGATGTTAAAGCGTTAGCAAGAATTATGTACGGTTTTACTGTGGGATTATGATTTTTTTGTAGCGTTGGACGTTTTGCTCCTACCATCTTCGTCTATTATATCAAATATTGAACAAATTCACTCAAACACTTTTTTCATACAGATCTGCATTGTAAGGTCCGCAATCACATGATCTAGGATATAAACCATGTCTAAGGTACATAATTAGCGAAATATATATCAATGTACGATAACATAGATCAAATATTGATGAATGCAAAATATACAGGATCGGTTAACATCTGAGAAACTTTAACTCTGATATATGTTTTTTTTTTCATTCGAACAAAATCCCTTGTTATTGTTACAAGATATTTATTGTGGACCACCTTCACGTCATGATAGATGAAAAGAACTATGCATCTTAACCTATCCTATCTTTTTCTATCCAGGAATTATATAGTATCGATCGAGTTTTAGTGCATAAATTTGTTACTTTTTATCGATTTATGATATATTCATTTTCATCCTCTCCAATGGGCTCTACATTTTGATCTAGCCTCTTCACACCCATTGAAACCTAACATAACCTAACTTTATGCATGGTGTCCAGTCATTGCTATATACATATGAAGCCCTCCAAACGACTCTAAATAATACTTTAACATATGTACTGTTTATTTTGTTGTCACTCTCATCCCATATAAGTTATCAGAGGGGACCCATTTTCAATCTTAGATGGTTTGAATGTTACGGGTAACTCATATTATTTTTGATTTTGACCCAATTCTACGTCATTTTAACATATTATTCACACCCATCATAACCTAACCTGACCTTACGTACGGTATTCAGTCATTGATATATACATATGAACCCCTCCATACAACTCTAAATATCACTCTAACATACATGTTATTTATTTCGTTGTCACTCTCGAGTTATCTTTGTTACCATAGAATCCCCCATTTTCAAACTTGGATGGATTGAATGCTACATATATTTCAAATTTGTATTCAGTTTCATACAAACGGACAAATAGTCTCACACCATGTTTTTCTTAATCTACTTTAATATCGCCGCTTAACTCTACAATTTTTGACAACTTGCATCTCTGAATTTTCATTTATCTCTTGCCTATATTTTTCTTATCCTTAACGATGACTTCGTTTCAAGATCTGATTGGACGCTGATTTATATCATATCATTCTGTAACACATCTAGATCATTTACCTCGAGCTAGGTTTTCTGGCATCATTTCAACCCTTGAAACAAATTTTCTTCTACTGATTTTCGAAGATTCGATGTTACCTCCGACTGTCACGATGTTCACAATTCATTACTTAACCTTCGAGTTTATGATAATATAAACATTTCATTGTAAACATACATAGTTTTTATTAGTATTTATTAACATTATTTACAGACCTTGCTGCCATCATCAATATCATATACCTGGTTTTTTATTTATAAACAGAATTGTTCGTCATCCAACAGTACTTTTCATCACTATATTTCGGTATACTCTCAAAATCCATCTTATACTCCATCATATCTTTGATGCGGATACCGAAGGCTATTCCGTTCCCGTGTGTCAATAAATGTATTACTTCTTCTTCTTGAACTTAATTATTCGAATCTTTTCCAATTCAAAGTCATTCTGAGATTCATCATTGAGAAAATTCGCCTACGTCCCACTTTCTCTTCTGTTCTTAGGTATAATCTGGGGTCCACTACCTCAGCTGCTGTATTACAATCATGATGAAGATTTTACCCTTGGATCATATAAATTATCGAGATATGCTTCTCTTATCCCCTAAACTTACTTACATACGAATTTAACGCGTCCACATTAGTTTCCCAAAGCAGACTTCCTTTTTCCTGCATACATTTATGAATGATATCTCCCACTCTTTTGATTCTTGTTTGTCCATTCTGAGATAACTGTTATTTTCCACACTAGTCAATATTTATTCGAACCGACTCATATCATCTTCGGATACTTCTTCTTCCACCACTTGTAAACAAAATTTTTATATATGAATGTTCATCTTCTGTTTATTCTACATCGAAACGTGTGTCTCCGCTTGTTCTCAACGTATCACTGACTTCATTTTGATTACCAGCTAGCTATTATAAGTTGATAACATGTGGTTTTTCGCAAAACATTTGACCTAACATTTCTCACCTAGGTCATCAACTGTGTATATGTAAAGGGCTGAGTAAGTATGTGAATGTGATTATTCAAGCGTATGTACGTGTTACATGAGTTAAAAATATATAACACTATTTTAATATTAAATATTTCAATGTAATTTGAAATTTTCGGAGATGTCACCTTACTTAAATAGCCAAGTTATCACTGCAAAATACAGACTTGGCTTTGTCATCCTTCGAAAATTTTAAATTTCATTGAAATTTTTAATATTAAATTTTTGTTATATATTTTTACCTCATGTAACACGTACATACGCTTGAATAATCACATTCACTTACGTACTCAACCCTATACATATACACAGTTGATGACAGGTGAGAAATGTTAAGCCAAATGTTTTGCGTAAAACCACATGTAATCAACTTCTAATAGCTAGCTGGTAATCAAAATGGAGTCAGTGATACGTTGAGAACAAGCGGAGAAACACGTTCCGTTATAGAATAAACAGAAAATGAACATTCATATCTCAAAATTTTGTTTACAAGTGCTGGAAGAAGATATATCCGAAGATGATATGAGTCTGTTCGAATAAATATTGACTAGTGTGGAAAATAACAGTTATCTCAGAATGTACAAACAAGAATCAAAAGAGTGGGAGATATCATTCATAAATGTATGCAGGAAAAAGGAAGTCTGATTTGGGAAACTAATTTGGACGCGTTACATTCGTATGTAAGTTTAGGAGGAGGGGAAGGGATAAGAGAAGCAAATCTCGATAATTTATATGATCCAAGGGTAAAATCTTCATTATGATTGTAATACAGCTGAGGTAGTGGACCCCAGATTATACCTAAGAACAGAAAAGAAAGTGGAACGTATGCAAAATTTCACAATGATGAATCTCAGAATGACTTTGAGTTGGAAAAGATTCGAATAATTAAGTTCAAGAAGAAGAAGCAAAACATTTATTGACACAAGGGAACGGAATAGCCTTCGGTATCCGCATCAAAAATATGATGGAGTATAAGTTGAATTTTGAGAGTATACTGAAATATATTGATGAAAAGTACTGTTGGATGACGAACAATGCTGTTTAAATATCAAAAACCAGGTATATGATATTGATGATGGCAGCAAGGTCTGTAAATAATGCTAATAAACACTAATAAAAAATATGTATGTTCGCAATGTAATGTTCAAATTATCCTAAACTCGAAGGTTAAGTCATGAATTGTGAACATCGTGGCAGTCCGAGGTAACATCGAATCTTCGAAAATCAGTAGAAAAAATTTGTTTCAAGGGTTGAAATGATGCCAGAAAACCAAGCTCGAGGAAAATGATCTAGATGTGTTACAGAATGGTTTGATATAAATCCGAGCCCGATCAGATCTTGAAACGGAGTCATCGTTAAGGTAAAGAAAAATATAGGCAAGAGATAAATGAAAATTCAGAGATGCAAGTTGTCAAAAGTTGCAGAGTTAAGCGGAGATATTGAAGTAAATTAAGAAAAACATAGTGTGAGACTATGTGTCCGTTTGTATGAAACTGAATACAAATTTAAAATATATGTAGCATTTAATCCATTCAAGTTTGAAAATGGGGGATTCTCTGGTAACATATATAACTCGAGAGTGACAACGGAATAAATAACATGTATGTTAGAGTGATATTTAGAGTTGTATGGAGGGGTTCAAATGTATATATCAATGACTGAATACCGTACGTAAGGTCAGGTCAGGTTATGATGGGTGTAAATAATATGTTAAAGTGACGTATAATTGTGTCAAAATCAGAAATAATTTGAGTTACCCGTAACATTCAAACCATCTAAGATTGAAAATGGGTCCTCTCTGATAACTTATATGGGATTAGAGTGACAACAAAATAAATAGCACATATGTTAAAGTATTATTTAGAGTCGTTTGGAGGGCTTCATATGTATATAGCAATGACTGAACACCATACATAAAGTTAGGTTATGTTAGGTTTTGATGGGTGTGAATAGGCTAGATCAAAATGAAAAGCCAAGTGGAGAGGATGAAAATGAATTTATCATAAATCGATGAAAAGTAACAAATTTAAGCACTAAAACTCGATCGATACTATATAATTCCTGGATAGAAAAGTATAGGATAGGTTAAGATGCATAGTTCTTTTCACCTATCATGACGTGAAGGTGGTCCACAATAAATATCTTCTAACAATAACATGGGATTTTGTTCTAATTGAAAAAAAAACATATATAAGAGTTGAAGTGCCTCAGATGTTAACCGATCCTGTATATGCAATCAAAATGTGTGTGTGTGTGTGTGTTTGTGTGTGTCTGCATTGTATCGGTAACTATCCCTTTATACGACGTCATCATACCGTGCCCCGGTCCTGGATATATGCGTACAAAGCGTGAATGTGTGTACCTGGTGTGTGACATTAGAAGAAAAACTACGAAAAATAGAGCCGTGTGGGAGGGATTTGATATGTACATCGCACAAAATAATGACTAAATATCATACATATCCATCAAACTTGAATGAAAATATATAATTATTGGTTAGAATGACTAGATCTTTGAACCTAACATTGCGTTCATCTGACCCACATTAAAAAAAATGTAACAGATTGAAGTGCATTAGTTCTCTTGGATCCTACCGTAACAGAGCTATCGATAAATTCTGGAATCCAAACATCTGCAGAAGGTTTTTTGCTGGATTAAATTGGAGAAAAATGTGTTCAACTGCTTTTGATATGAAAAATTTACAGCCCTAGTGGAGAGATTCATACATATCAATATCATACATAAGCATCCAACTTGATTAAAAATACAAAACTATTGTATAGAATAGGTTAAGTTGCCTAGGTATTAATGTATTAGTCATTGTATGGTAACCCATTTTGCATTCATCAATATTTGATCTATGTTATCGTTCATTGATATATATTTCGCTAATTATGTACCTTAGACATGGTTTATATCCTAGATCTTGTGGATTGCGGACCTTACAAAGCAGATCTGTATGATAAAATTGTTTGAGTGAATTTATTCAATATTTGATATAATAGACGAAAATGGTAGGAGCAAAACGTCCAACACTACAAAAAAAATCATAATCCATCAGTAAAACCGTACATAGTCTTGCTAACGCTTGAACATTCGTAACACTCACTGACGTATGGGGTAAGCTTGAATAAACGTTTTGAACACGAAAGTCCACAAACGAGCGATGACCTAACATTACTCGAGACCGGTCGATATTACTGGACTTGTAACAAGCGAAGTGAAAAAAATATAAGTAGTAGGTGATGCACCAAGACGGCCCTGGAAATAGGTACACCAAGACGTTCCTCGATATAGGGGCACCAAGACGGCCCTGGATGGTGGGTAGAGGAGGGGAGTCAGGCGTGTGAGGTATGGGCTACAAAAACACCCCTGAAGATAGATCCTACATATATGCTTTGTGAAGGAATTAGATGGGTCTTAATTAGTGACTCCATATATGCTTTGTGAAGGAATTAGATGGGTCTTACTTAGTGACTCCATATATGCTCTGTGAAGGAATTAGATTGGCGATTATTAGGGACTCCATGTATGCTTTGTGAAGGAATTAGATATAAGATTACTAGATCTTTGAACCTCTTATCGAATGTATTGGTTAAGATGTATGTTATTTGTTAATGTGTCTGACTTAGTCGCTGTATATCTCAGACATTATAGTTTTATGTTAAGACAAATTGATCTTGTGGTCAAGTTAGTTACTGATGATACATAGAGATACCAGGAACGCATGTCTTTTATGAGTCTGCCGATGTATTGGTTAGGATGTATATTATTTGTTAGTGTGTCTGACTTAGCCGCTGTATATCTCGGACATTGTAGTTATATCTTTATTTAATTCTATTCTGGTCAAGTGAGTCACTTACGCTACATAGAGACTGGCCGTGACGGGTGGGAAAGAGAGGAGGGGTTGACCGGAGTCAGACGGTGTCCAAACCGCAAATGGTAATTAGCTCGATGGTCTTTATATGTCAACTGTCACACTATGATCTTATCTCGAGATATATGGTCCTCTTGACGAATTGTTTTTCTTACGTTTTTTTCAGATTCCTTTCGGTATCTTATTGCTTTTATTTACGATTGCTTACGTACGGATTATATAGATGTAGGTTAGTAGATCTTGTCAACGCTATATTTGATTGTATTGGAAAATTTCGCACGGCCTGATATATATTTCTATGTTTGTTATTGAATGACTCATTTGAAAATAAAATTTTACTGCTCAATCCTGTTTTTAGGATATTCGATGTAGTTATGCAAGATGCCAGATTGATGTTGAATACAGGCTATGAACATTTACAGGTTACAACATGTTCAAGTCGACGTGCTTTCATATTTTTTCACGCAAAAGTGTTCTCGGGTGGTACTATTTCTGTGGGTTATCGATACGACCGCAATCCTAATCATCTTCGTATTTGTTTTACGGTATTATTTCACATGAGTATTTTAAGTATTTTACTGTTTTGCCACCCTTAGCTGCTGGTCTGAGGCCTCGGACATGCAAGCATCATACTGTAACACGTTGGTTGCAATCAAATGATCTCACACGGGTATTCGTTGGTCGTTTCGCTTTTACATTAGTCCCAGCAGTCATTTATTTGTTTCATCGTGCAAATGATTTTTGTTGGGTGTCTTGGAGAAGTCCATGTATTCAGACAGAGACGATTGCCGCATTTTCCGTGTCAATATCGGGGTTAACATTTAAACTGGAGACTCATGCCAGGCTCATTTTTGGTTATATCCAGGATGTGACTTTGCTTGATGTTGTTCAGAGACGATGGGTGAATCAGATGCAAGTTATGTCTGAAGTATTATATATGATTGGATTAGGTCTAGAAATTTGTACTAGATTTGAATGGTATCGTAGTGAAAAATAGCGTTATTCTCATGATCTCAGAGTTAAATGTCGGATATTTTTGAGGAATGTATGTTTAAGAGGTGCAAGTCCATTATGCATCTTTAATGAATTTTCGTTATAGATCCCTTGCAAATGTATACTGTATCATTTAGAAGACGATTTACTGAATGGAGGGGTCCTAGACCATTTATGGTTTGGCTACCCTTCAACTAATGAGATATATTTATCTACGATTGCTGAGGGAGCTGTTTACAACTTCAATTTAGCTTAATATCTATAACATTTTCAACGTAAGGCAAGAGTCGTTTTAGTGCATTTCAATGCTAGTTCAATCGGGTTAAATTTAGGATATTGCAAACAAAGATTTATTATATATATTATTTTTTATTGATAATAGATTTTGACATAATTATATATACATAAATATATATGGGATATCGTTCTAGGAAAACATAACTTTTTCACAATGAAATTTCAACGTGAGCAGCTCGGCGAAACATAAGTAATGACTTCGACCACCCTTCTCTTGTGTTATCTTGATCCATGGTACCAGTGACAGTCTGTGGGTTCTTTATCAATGACGATTATTTATTCCTCACCTGAAGCTGTCAACTCGTCATATCGGTGTAGGATTCATCATCTGGGTGTGTTTTTTCTCAGATCTATTGGTGTTTTAGACTAACGCCCTTAGTACACATTTTAGGTAAACGTCGACCTTTGGGAGAAGTGTATGCAACACTTGCAATCCTATCTTTGTAAGCAAAACTTTTGTATGTAGTCTTCAGCGAGCTTTTTATGGACGCTAATTTTTTAATTACTGTTACATGTTTATGACATCGAATCGTTTCAGGTTTCTTCTTGCTATTGGCTACATTACTATTAATTATATTCCCGCAGATTTCCGAAATATACATAACTCTCCTAGCACTCAAACATTTGAGACATGATTCTCTCTCCTCATGTTTCATTACCAATAATTTTGAAACAAAATCAGATATACATTTGATTTTATTATGCAATTTTTCCCTTCGTATACATGTCACCCTTTCATTACTCCATTTAATATTTCGGTTTCCTTCAACGTTTGTAGGTTTTTCTTCACATGACATATCCTCGACATCACTGTCCCTGTCACTGATATCCATTCCACTGAAAGAATCCGACGTTTTCCCCTTATTTTAATTATTTTCAATTTCGGCCAAGGTTTGGGTATACTCCCCCCATTTCACCCAATCTTTATACGTTTCACGTTTGGTTGATACCGGCACCCTACTTTCTTTTTTTCGCTCGCACCCTGTTGACCGTCGTCTATAACATTAGATTGGAAACCCAAGTCCGGTTTATTATGTTCTATCAATGCGCCCATTGCATCCTTAGAGCTTATATTTCCTAGTTCATTTTTAGGAATAAAATATTCAAGATAATGGTGTCCTTTGAGATGGCGCCAAAACCCGAATGTGGAGCTTGATTTGCTTAATTTTATCTCCGCCTGGCAAATAACACATACCCCGTGTTCTTTTTTTTTTGGTAAAATACTTCCATATCGTACTGGGCGACATCTTTCTTCCCTGAAAGCGGACCGCTATCTGAATGAGTAGAGATATGAGTCCTTTTATATATATATACTTTGTTTACGTGCATATATACAGAGTCGTTAGCGTCACTGTGTCGGCACATGTGCCGACACATATGTCGACACAATGCATATATACAGGGTCGTTAGCATCACTGTGTCGGCACATGTGCCGATACATGTGTCGACATAACCATATATACAGGGTCGTTTGCGTCACAATGTAGACACCAGGTAGGTATTTTCATACATTTTATGCAAAAGGGTTACCATACACTGCCGAATGCATTAATACCTCACATTTTTCTTCAATATCTCCTTACACGTCATCCATTGACGACTTGCAGAGTCGATCTACTTTTTTTCTTTCCAATAATTTTTTCAAACTCTTCACGATGACAGCGTTTCAAATGTCTCCACACATTACTCGTCGATTTATGTTTATTCAATTTTATTTCTTTCTGACATAGTTTACAGACCCCCATCACCCCAACTCTTTCGAACAATCGAGGAAACAAGCTATAACCCATCCTTCCACAACAGAAGCCCAATATTGACTGAATATTTTTTCTCATCGGACTCTGATTTATATCTCACCATTTTGTCACACATATACAGCATTTACCCCGAAATAGGTTTATGGGGAGCGTTGCAACCCTTGAAATATATTCTCCTACCGTATTCAACAATTTCATTGTTTCCTTCGACCAACGCAATGTATGCAATTTCATCGCTTAACCTTTGAGTTATATGATATTATAAACAATTGATTTAGGATTTACATACTTTTATTAGTATCATTTACAGATCTTGCTGACATCATCAATGACTTCTAACTCGTTTTTTTCGATTACAGCATAGCTCGTACAGCCACCCAAACCCCTTTTCACGATGTTTAAGTTTCCTCTCAAAATCTATCATATAATCCACTATATCTTTGTAGCGAACACCGAAGGCTGTTCCGTGCCCTTGAGTCCACAAATGTAATTCTTCTTCTTCTTTTTGAACTTTATTTATTCGAATTTTCTCAAATTTAATGTCATTCTGTTTTTCATCAATGAGGAATTCTTTCATACGTTCCAGGTTTTCTTTAGTTCTTAGGAAAAAACCGTTCCCCACCACTTCAGCTTAATTTTAATCATGATGATTTTCTACTCGGATCATATCAATTTCGAGAGTTGCTTTCTTATTACACTTGAAGTTTGTTACATACGACTGAAAAACCTGTCAATGTCAGTCACCCAGAGTCGACTTCATATTTCCTTCATCCATATATGAATGTTATCTCCCACTCTTTTGATTCTTTTTTTACCCATTCTGAGATATCTGATATCTTCATCACTCGTCATTATATCCTCGATCCGACTTATATCATCTTCGGAGATTTCTTCTTCCAAAACACGTAAACTAATTTTTGTCACTTGAACATCCCTTTTATCTATCAGAGGATGATCTGTCCGTATCCGCTTATCGTCCACGTAACACTGACTCCAATCACGTCGTACAAATTGCTATTATAATGCGTCTGCAAATCTTTGAGCCTATCATCACTCGCTTCGGTGATCAATTACGTATGTATGTACGTCTGTAGACCTGTATACGTATGTACATGTTAAAAATCTAACCTTAACTAACTTATGTACGGTACTTTGTCATTGATATATACAATCCATAACAAATTAGATCCATTTGACTCTACAATTTTGATCTAACCTTTGCAGTTTTGATACACACTTCCAATTTTGATCTATCAAATTTTTTCACGACAATTCGATGTTGCCTCCTACTTACACGTTATATGCCAATTTATTGCTTTACCTTTGAGTCCTAGGATATTATAAACATTTGATCAGGGATTGACACGGTTTATTTCTGCATTATCAGTATTAATAACAGATATTGCTGACATCATCAATGACTTCTATCTCGTTTTTTCGATTACAGCATGGCTCGTACAGTCACCCAATCTTGCTGGATGTATCAATGTTTCTGCATTTTTTGTTTCAACATGGTGCGTACATACAACCGTACTCATCATCACTTTGTAGCAGTCTCCTCT
>SDVV010037700.1:0-10810 GCA_016164225.1 Gammarus roeselii
CTAATTCCTTCATAAATAACACATATCCTAAATCTCGTAATTCCTTCACTAAAAGGATACAATCTAAAATTCCTTCACAAAAATAACAAACATAGAGTCACTAATATATAACTACAGTATTAGTGAAGGACAGCGTCCGAGTCACTATCAAATAACAAACATCCTAAGCAATACATTCGATAAAAAGATTCAAATATCTTACCATCCTAATTCCTACACAATTAACATATATCCTAATTCCTTCATAAATAACATATATCCTAAATCTCGTAATTCCTTCACAAATAATATACAACCTAATTCCTTGCACTGCCATTTCCATTTGCGTTTTGTACACCCACTTTTCCATTTGCGTTTCGTACCACCACTTTTCCATTTGCGTTTCGTACCACCACTTTCCCATTTGCGTTTCGTACCACCACTTTTCCATTTGCGTTTCGTACCATCACTTTTCCATTTGCGTTTCGCACCACCACTTTTCCATTTGCGTTTCGCACCACCACTTTTCCATTTGCGTTTCGCACCACTTTACTCTACTCATATCAGGGAGATTGAGTGTGTGCATTGAACATAACGCGGCATTAGGGAGATTGAGTGTGTGAATTGAACAGAACGCGATATCAGGGAGATTGAGTGTGTGCATTGAACATAACGCAATATTAAGGATATTAAGTGTGTGCATTGAACATACCGCGATATCATGGAAATTGAGTGTGTGCATTGAACGTAACGCGATATCAGGTAGATTGAGTGTGTGCATTAAACATAACACGATATCAGGGAGATTGAGTGTGTGCATTGAACACAACGCGATATAAGGGAGATTGAGTGTGTGCATTGAACATAACGCGATATCAGGGAGATTGAGTGTGTGCATTGAATATAACGCGATATCAGAGAGATTGAGTCTGTGCGTTGAACATAACGCGATATCAGGGAGATTGAGTGTTTGCATGGAACATAACGCGATATCAGGGAGATTGAGTGTGCATTGGAAATAATGCGATGTCAGGGAGATTGAGTGTGTGCATTGAACATAACACGATATCAGGGAAATTTAATGTGTGCATTAAACATAACGCGATATCAGGAAGACTGAGTGCGTTCATTAATCATAACGATATATCAAGGAGATTGAGTGTGTGCATTGAACATAACGCGATATCAGGGAGATTGAGTGTGTGCATTGAACATAACACGATATCAGGGAAATTGAGTTTGTGCATTGAACATAACGTGATATCAGGAAGATTGAGTGTGTGCATTGAACATAACGCAATATTAGGGAGATTGAGTGTGTGCATGGAACATAACGCGATCTCAGGGAGATTGAGTGAGTGCATTGAACACAACGCGATATTAGGAAGATTGAGTGTATGCGTTGAGCATAACGCGTTATTAGGGAGATTGAGTGTGTACATTAAACATAACGCGATATCAGGTAGATTGAGTGTGTGCAATGAACATAACGCGACAGCAGGGAGATTGGGTGTGTGCATTAAACATAATGCGATATCAGGGAAATTAGCTGTGTGCATTAAACATAAGGCGATATCAGGGAGATTGAGTGTGTGCATTGAACATAACGCGATATCAGGGAGATTGAGTGTGTGCATTGAACATAACGAGATATCAGGAAGATTAGGTGTGTGCATTAAACATAACGCGATATCAGGGAGATTGAGTGTGTGCATTGAACACAACGCGATATAAAGGAGATTGAGTGTGTGCATTGAACATAACGCGATATCAGGGAGTTTGAGTGTGAGCATTGAACATAACACGATATCAGGGAGATTGAGTGTGTGCATTGAACATAACACGATATTAGGGAGATTGAGTGTTTGCAATGAATATAACGCGATATCAGGGAGATTGAGTGTGTGCATTGAACATAACACGATATCAGGGAAATGTAGTGTGTGCATTGAACATAACGCGACATCAGGGAGACTGAGTGTGTGCATTAAACATAACGCGATAACAGAGAGATTGAGTGTGTGCACTGACTAACGCGATATCAGAGAGATTGAGTGTGTGCATTGAACATAACACGATATTAGTGAAATTTAGTGTTTGCATTGAACATAACGCGATATCAGGGAGATTGAGTGTGTGCATTAAATATCACGCGATATCAGGGAGATTGAGTGTGAGCATTAAACATACCGCGATATCAGGGAGATTGAGTGTGTGCATTGAACATAACGCGATATCAGCGAGATTGAGTGTGTGCATTGAACATAACGCGATATCAGAAAGATTGGCGTCCTCATGCGGCTCGTGGCGCAACAAGCGGCGGCGGCTGCTGGATGGCATGAGACAACCATCGGCCGCTGCAGCGTCCCCATGCAGCTCGTGGCCCAACAGGCGACGGCGGCTGCTGGATGGCATAAGACAACCATGGGACATAACGCGATATAAGGAAGATTGAGTGTGTGCATTGAATATAACGCGATATCAGGGAGATTGAGTGTGTGCATTGAACATGATGCGATATCAGGGAGATTGAATGAGTGCATTGAACATGATGCGATATCAGGGAGATTGAGAGTGTGCATTGAACATAACGCGATATTAGGAAGATTGAGTGTGTGCAATGAACATACCGCAATATCAGGAAGATTGAGTGTGTGCATTGAACATAACGCGATATCAAGGAGATTGAGTGTGTGCATTGAACATAACGTGATATCAGGGTTGAGTGTGTGCATTAAACATAATGCGATATCAGAGAGATTGAGTGTTGTAGGAAAAGTTACGGTTTCAAATTGATCGAACAATAGATGTTCATTAAGCCTATTTTTAAAGGACGCGTCCGATTCAAGATTCTTGAGGTTTGGTGGGAGGTTGTTCCAGGTTTTTGGTCCAGCGATCGAAAAAGCTCTACAGGCAGTTTCTGTTTTCCTTTGTTCAATGTGCAAAGCATCATTATTTATTGTGAATCGATTGTTCTTTTCACCTTGGGAATATATGTGCCTTTGGCTGTCGGGTGAATGTTTTACTACAAAATCTCTATGAATTCTGATCGACTTATGGGGTGCCACTCTGATGTCAATATTGAGCCACTGCATCTTCGCGAGGAGAGGATTTACGTGGTCTGGTTTTCTGTGGTAACCATCGCATGTTATTCTTGCCGTAAAATTTGTACAACGTTGCATTTTATCTCTTTGAGTTTTGATGTATTTCTCCAAATTGAAAGACAGTAGTTGATGTGAGAAAAAATTAGAGCGTGGACAATCAGTAATCTTGTTTTGAAATCCAATTATTTTTTTGCGGAGTTCAGGAAAAAAAGTGTTCCATTCAACTTGGAACACAGAGTAGTTACGTGGTGTTTGAAGGAAAGATCGGGATCAAACCATACTCCCAGACGTATAACTTTGTCTTTAACAGTTATGTTAGAATTGCCTATCATGGTCGAAAAATTAATTGGAACAGCTTTTCTGTTCGAGTTCAAGCCTAACAAGATGCATTTTGTTTTTTCAGAGTTGAGCTTGAGTCCATTTTTATCATACCAAGATTTCAGATTACTTACGGCTGTCTCAGCGTCGTACTTCAGCGCATTCATGTCTGACGGTTTCCGGGAAAGCAATATTTGAACATCACCGGCGTACATTACAATTTTTGGTAATTTACAGTCGATGTCATTTACAAAAACAAGGAACAACAAAGGACCAAGTATCAAACCTTGTGGGACCCCAAAAGCAACGTGGTCGGATTTGACATAGTTGCGTTATCATATTTAACTGATAGTTGCCAATTCATCAGATATATTCCTATGCGACGGAGCTTGCCGAAAAGAATTGTATGGCTTACACTTTTGAATGTTTTCGATAAGTCTAGCAATACCAGCAGAGATATCAGCCCGTCATCAAATGTTTTGTACAGATCTTCAGTGATGCTGATGAGTGCGTCTACAGTTGACAATTTTCGCCGATAAGCATACTGGCAGTCGTTGAACATCTTGTTTGATTCGAAGTAATCAATATATTGGATAGATATTACCTTTTCTAGAATTTCGGATGATACAGGCAGGAGACTGATTGGTCTAAAATTGGAAGGTTCATTTTTGTCCCCAAATTTGTGAATTGCTTTTATGATTGCATGCTTCCAGATCTCCGGAAAAGTTCCATTCTCTATAGAGGTGTTAATAACTGTGCTGATATAAGGCGAAGTAACTATTAGGCTGTCTTTCAGATATTGTAGGGCTAAACCATCTATTCCTGCGGAATTTGTGTTCTTCAAGGCAAATACAGCTCGTTTCACTTCGTGTTGCGATACTTGCTTTGGTTTCCATTTGACGTTTGCTGCTTGGTCACTGTCTTTATCAAAAGCTTTTGGACTCAATATATCTGTTGCGTCGCTCTGTAATCTTTGATAAGCTTCTGAAGTTACCTCTTCAAAAACCTGTTTCCCAACTCCAGCGAAGTAGGTGTTAAATTTCTCCGAAGTTTCCGGATGATTCGAATAAGTAGGCGAGGTGATCTGTTTTTTTTGTAGGGAACAATTCTTTCAATACATTCCACGTTCCTTTTTGATTGTTTCTACGATGTTCCATTTCCTCATGATGTTGTCCAACTTTAGCCCTTCTGACTTCTTGTTTGACTCTTCTATTTTGAATTCAAAATAATTCTAACAAAGTAATGCTTCGTGTAGTTCTGCGTTTGAAATTTTTTTACGTGCAATTTCATTTTACAGTTTTTCTGTAATCCATTTGACCGGCATGCTTTTCGTTGTTTTAGTTTCCGTTGGCGCCACAGCGTTTAGACATGTGAGAAGATAGTCTGCGAGTATTTGGGCTTGCTCTGGGACGTTATCTGTCCAATGAATCGGTTTTATCATCTCAACGTTTGCCACTAGTTGTGCGCTGAAAATGTCCGCGGTGTAATTTCTTTTTGTACAACAGGTTATTTTATATACTTGTTTCTTCTCTTTTTTGATGGTAATGGTGCAGTTTATTTCATGGTGGTTAGAGAATGAATTGTGCTTTACGTTTGTGGTAACAATGGTAGACGGATTGTTGCTTATGAGCAGATTTTGTACAGTTTGGGATTCGGTAGTAATTCTTATTGCTCTTTTTATGAGCTGATGCAGCTCGAGTCGGTCTAAAATAGGCTTCTTATTGTTAGATTTCAATTTCAATTGATCATCGTTGAAATCTTCCAAAATGTACAGCGTCTTTCCTAAGTTGATAGATTCTCGAAATCTTTCTTTGATGTATTGAAAAGACTGTACACTTATTTTGAGCGGTCTGTAAAGAGAACCAGCCACAAACTGTATTTTTTTCAACGGTCATTAACTTCATTGCTGTCGTTAAGCATTACTTGAGAATAGGTATATTTGTCTCGCGCATAATATACGGTCCCGCCTCCTTTTCTATACACATTGAAGCCGTCAATCTTGATGAAGGTATTAATAATGTCAGATTAAAACATGCTTCAATCAGACATAAACTGTCAATTGAGTCCTCCTTCAGCATCATTGTTATGCTTTCCATCTTTGTTCATAAGCTTCTAATGTTTATAGGTTTAGTCTAGAAATTATTTAGGTTCTGATGGGTATTCATAGACAAGGTTGCTGAGGGGTGGCTGCTCCCAGCTCAAACAGTTTGTGCCTCTAGTCATTTTTTTACTTATAGAGCAGTTGGTGTTACTTTGGGATGGTTGCAGAGGCCTCTCTTCATCGAATATGGATGTATCAATGTCGTATTGCTAGGAGGAATACCTATTGGAACACTGCACATTTGTTTCTACATGCACGTTTCGCTTCGCATCAATATTTTGTTGTTTGAATTGCAGCTTCAGATGGTGGGTTGGTGCAAGACTACTGCAGGGGTCCTCGTCACCATCAAGGTTGGTTGGATTAATCACAGATTTTGTTGAGCTGTCTGGGTTAATTCATCCAAGATTTGGATTTGTGTTTTGAGTGCGTTGCTGAGAAATACAGGGACTAAATCGCCAAAACTGCTTTTGTACACTTTATTTTCAAACTACTTTTTCTATCTCGGAGAGGAACCTATCATCTCTTTTATACTCAATGAAGGCTTCGTAATCTTCTAGGTAATTGAATGCTTTCTCCATTGCTTTAGTTTTTATCCCCTGTAAGCTGGTTTCATCGTTAAGTCATGTTGGTTTCACTAAGGATCCTTCCACCGCCTGCATCATACAATGTCCGTTTGCTAGTGTTGATTGTCTCTTTAATCTTAAACCATTGAGAATGATGTCGATGTTGGTGTTCCGGGGGAATTGTTGCAAGTTTTCCGGCACGTGCATTGGCGTTTGTTTATTCGGTTTATTGTTTCTTGTGTCAGCAACACCTCACTCATTTAGATTTTTATTATGCTCTTCAGTAACACTCCCAATGAAGTTATCTAACAATCTGGTTGCTAATTCTCGAGCAGCATTTTTTTTGTATGTTTAGGATATCCTTGGTTTCGGTTCTGTTCTTTGTTATTGAGGGTGGGCTTGAGCAAGAGAGACCGAACAGAACCAAGGGAAATAAATTTAGATCTGTGGTTGAAGAGAGGCATGGCGGAGGATTGCTGCGCCGAGCTAGAGGGAGGAATATGTAGAAGAGGTAATATATGGGAGGGATTACCGAGATGAGTAGAGTTTGAGTTTGAGCGAAGGTTTGAGAATGGTAGCGAAGGTGGGAGCTAGAGGAAGGAATGGGTGGAGGGGGGTAATATATGAGAGTAATTGCCGGGATAGGTAGAGTCGGAGTTTGGACTGAGGTTAGGGAATGGTAGTGAGAGGGGGGGGGGGAATTGGCGTTGTGCTGCAAGCATAGTTAGACGAATTTGCCTGAGTAGTGTAGAGCGGAGGAGAAGGGTAGGAGAAGAGAAGATAGCGGTTGGTGTGGCGGAGTGGCTCGAGAGACATGAGTGGTGAATAGGAGGGCGTAGAACTAACATGGGAGGTACCCGTTGGATGATAAGCGGATGCCGGTTGTAAGCTGTTGTTATAAGGATGACGGGGAGGCGTTAATTGGACGTAGTTTTGAAAGAAATTATGAGGAGGCGCTGATTGGGCGCTGTTGCAGTGAGTGTTATGAAAAGGTGACGCATGGGAGCTGATTGTGTGGGGATGATAAGAAGTTACTGATTGGTGAATTTTTGTAGGTATTTTAGTTTGAGGGTGACGAGAGGATGCTAGGATGTTAGTTGTCTGCGAGTAGATGTCCTTTGCTGAGACTATGAACAAAATCGTCGACCATCTATCAAAACTTATCACCCAGTCTCTCAGAAATGGCACCTGCCCCTCTCAACGGAAAGAGGCCAACGTTACCTCAATTAACTACAGCCTCACCTTAGTTATTGGCAAATTGATGGACGTTTGATGACTGATGAAATTAGGGAATTCCTAAAATCAAACAGGTTGACAGGTGACTCATGACATGTCTTTAGACACAATCGTTACTGTCTTACAAATCTGCTGCTTTTTTTCGAGACGCAAAATCTCCATTCGATAGAATTAACCACGAATTTCAGAAGGCCTTCTATAAAGTCCCTCACATGAGCTTAGTTAGCATCGGTATTCAAGGCGAGCTAAATAACTGGATAAATTGTTGGCTCACGGACAGACGGCAGTGTATCATTCTTAATGGAGCGTCCTCTAATTGGGGTGAAGTTACAAGCTGCGTGCCTCATGGACCCGGGTTAGGTCCAGTTCTCTTCATAAAATTCATAAGCCATCTCAATCACCACGAACTCTCGAACATAAGCATGTTTGCAGGCGTATCTAAGCTGGGACAAACAGGGCAAAACAAAATTGAATGTGAACAGATTTAATTAGACGCGATGACAGTTGTTGACGGGTCAGAAATGGGGGAAACAAAATTCAATGTCAACAAATGAAAAGTTGTTCACAACGGTTATTGAAACCCTTAGCACGATATTCAATGCCCAGAAAGAAACAGATTTCTGTCTCCGATTAGAAATATCTAGGTGTCGTCATTAGTAACGACTTAAAAGGCAGCTAGCAATGTAACGATGCTGCCAAAAATAAGAAAATAAAGTTGTAGGTAGGTATGATATCTCGCTCTATATCTCAAAAAAATAGACACAGAATTCGTAACTTATACAATAATTTGTTAGGCCGCAGCTTGAGTATCTCGTCCGGTTCTGGTCTCCATGTTTAGAAAATACCTAATCAAATTGACAAAGATTCACTCAGAGCTACCAAACTTATCCCTGCGCTGCGCAATGTTCGCTTCAGAAGCAGTCACTATGGACATGATGAAAGTGTGGGAGATTAGGAAGGGTAAGGGAAACGTCGACCGAGCGAGCCTCTTCAGTCTCGATGCGAGTGGAGTGACTAGGAATAATGGATATCAAATCATCGGTAAGCGTTTCTCACTTGACAGCGCACGCGTAATTTCTTCACGTTTACAGTTTTCAAGTAATAGAACAAACTTCTATCGGGAGTTGTAAACAGCGTTACTATCGAATCGTTCAAGTCACGGCTCGACAAGTTCAACCAAAATCGCCTCTAAATAGCTCACAGCCATAGCACACTCACCAGTATACTCGTGAAAATGCGTCCGGCATTAACACGCGCGCTGGTAAACAGGGCAACACCACTTCGAAACGGTACCTGCTCGTTTCGAAGTGGTGTTCTGCAATGACACCGGTCAGCATTGGTTTAACGAGGAATTAAATTGAGACACCCTCAAATCAACATCGTTTGTCGATATTTTACTACAGAAATTACACAGACATATGATGCTTTCATGGACTTGTAAACGCTTCTAAACACTCAGTCACTCTACTACAGAAATTACACACACATGATGCTCTTTTGGACTTGTAAACGCTTGTGAACACTCTGTCCCTTTACTACAGAAATTACACAAACACATGATGCTCTCTCCGACTTGTAAACGCTTGTAAACACTCTGTCACTTTACTACAGAAATTACACAGACACATGATGCTCTCTTAGACTTGTAAGCACTGGTAAACACTCTACCACTTTCCTACAGAAATTACACAGACACATGATGCTCTCTTCGACTTGTAAACGCTTGTAAACACTCTGTCCCTTTACTACAGAAATTACACAGACACATGATGCTCTCTTAGACTTGTAAGCGCTTGTAAACACTCTGTCACTTTCCTAAAGAAATTACACAGATACATGATGCTCTCTTCGACTTGTAAACGCTTGTAAACACTCTGCCACTTTACTACAGAAATTACACAGGCACACGATGCTCTCTCGGACTTGTGAACGCTGGTAAACACTCTGTCACTTTACTACAGAAATTACACAGACACATGATGCTCTCTTAGACTTGTAAACGATTGTAAACACTCTGTTACTTTACTACAGAAATTACACAGGCACATGATGCTTTCTTCGTCTTGTGAACGCTTGTTAACACTTACACAGACACATGATGCTCTCATAGTCTTGTAAACGCTTGTAAACACTCTGTCATTTTACTACAGAAATTACACAGGCCCAGGATGCTTTCTTCTACTTGTGAATGCTTGTAATCACTTACACAGGCACATGATGCTCTTCTAGACTTGTAAATGCTTGTAAACACTTACACAGGCACATGATGCTCTCTTAGACTTGTAAACGCTTGTAAACACTTACACAGGCACATGATGCTCTCATAGACATGTAAACGCCTGTAAACACTTACGCAGGCACATGATGCTCTCCTAGACTTGTAAACGCTTGTAAACACTTACACAGGCACATGATGCTCTCATAGACTTTTACACGCTTGTAAACACTTACACAGGCGCATGATGCTCTCATAGACTTGTAAACGCTTGTGAACACTATACGCTTGTAAACACTCTGTCACTTTATTGACTTATCCGCTGCCTTTACAAGTTTCGAATGAAAAACCGACGATGATCAAGTTCTTTGATAAGGAAATAATGATCGGGCTCACGTAAACTCCTCATACAAGCCCAACATTTATAAAATATAAAGATGCTGAAACATGGAATTCGTTTTCCGTAGACAGGAGGACCAGAAGCTGTATGAAGGTACCTTTAAACGCATACGAAATTTTGTCTGTTTGAACATTGATGTTTGAACGTTGAACAGTATTTAGTTATTTTACACAATACGCCTCTTAGATTACCTTGAATTACCAAAATAATTCTTATAGCTAATTTTAGTAGTAGACCCATTCTATATGTTTTTTTTATCGCGTATATTTCATTTTATGTTTACTTATTAGTTAAGAATTGACGATATATTGTGCCAAATATCACGTCAATAAATGCAATGTATAACATCACGGCACTCCACTCCTCGCACTAGACCAATAGTTTTGAACGGCAGTTTAAACAGAATATAGTCACCATTCAGTAAATGTGAACTGACGTTGTCCATTTTTGTGGACTTCAACACATCACGTTTTCTTCTGTTTTCACTTATCGAAGAACTGAGCCCGTCCTCCTATCGAAGAACTGAGCCCGTCCTCCTATCGAAGAACTGAGCCCGTCCTCCTATCGAAGAACTGAGCACGTCCTCCTATCGAAGAACTGAGCCCGTCTTCCTATCGAAGAACTGAGCACGTCCTCCTATCGAACAACTGAGCCCGTCTTCCTATCGAAGAACTGAGCCCGTCCTCCTATCGAAGAACTGAGCACGTCCTCCTATCGAAGAACTGAGCACGTCCTCCTATCGAAGAACTGTGCACGTCCTCCAATCGAACAACTGAGCCCGTCTTCCTATCGAAGAACTGAGCCCGTCCTCCTATCGAACAACTGAGCACGTCCTCCTATCGAAGAACTGAGCCCGTCTTCCTATCGAAGAACTGAGCACGTCCTCCTATCGAA
>SDVV010037701.1:0-10810 GCA_016164225.1 Gammarus roeselii
AAGGTACTCTCATAGTGGAAGCTAAGTGAGATTTCATACACATTAACTCATCTCGCTTTTCCCTGAACTGTACTTTTACCTACATGATCTGACTTCTTCCTCCTAACATAAGCCTCATCAAATTCTTGCACCAACCTACACAACTTCGCCGATTCTGCACCCCTTGCGTATCGTTCTCAGACACCAATTGACTCACGTGCAAACAACTACAACCATGGGCCCAATACACTCAAATACACCTGTCCGACCACTCCCTCCAGATACAGATTCATCAACCAAGATGATATGGTGCAACCCTTGGCTCAAATTCACCGTATCGGAACCCATTCCATATCTTGGATCCCTACCCTGTCTCTCACTCCGCTGCCTGAATAGAAGCCCATCACCGCTTTCATGAAACTCCCGACGACTGCACTAAGTCGTAGGCTTTCCACAAATTGCAGGGTAAAGAGCAGTATTAATCTATGAGAACTTTTTAGGAAAATCATTAAAATAAGTCATGAACGAAATCTATGTGTCGTAGTTCCCTTCTACCGTTGCCAAATAAGCCGGAGTTTTCGACGAGTAAAGACTTCGTACTAGTGTACCCATCCAGTCACTCTCACTTGGTTGTGATTGGGCCGTTAATTCAACCAACTAATGGCAGGTAACCGATCAGATAGGCTTCACTTGGACACACATGTAGTTCAGAGCTACTACACTGTGAGTCTCTCTTATAACCAACAATAATTATGTATTGTACATTGTACTATGGATCCTTCTGTCAATGGTGTGACAGTGACTTATATCATGAACGCTATTTTCTATTGAATTAATGTAGGCTCAGTTTAATCTTTATTCAATCGGCGGATACATCCGGTACTTCTGACTCACAGCAAATATTTGACTACACATCCTCTATTACTTCAAAAACCTAACTACTCGTCTATCATGAGTCCTGCATTTGCCATCACGTTGATGACGTGTAAGATCCAATATCTTTAGTTGTCCATCATCTCCAATACCTTCTAGTACATGTGCTTTAAGGACGGTTGTTCCAGCGTACTCATTTACTTTATATTGTTTTCATTCTCTCATTCTTTCATTCATTAGATTGTCACAGGTAATGAGAGCCTCATTATCTATGTAACCCATAGCCAGAAGCAGCATCATTCTGGGGTGTCAAAATGCGATGTCACATAGGACAAGTTTTGTTAATATATTAGAGTGTTTGTTTGTAGAATAAGGTCGGTTTATGACGTGGGATTTTTTTACAATATACAGTATGATATACTTCTCACAAATGGTTTAATAACAGCCTATGTTATTAACATATTGTATTCATCAATGGTTTTACTCCTACTGTAGCTTGAGCAAACTTGCGTTGAGAACTGTTATAGAAAACAAGTAGACAGGTTATAAATTTTGAATTTACCAATACAATCTAACAAAGGTAGGTAAAAAATGGAGTATTACTCTGTCAATGAATAATTATGCCTGTTCAATGATGTCGACAAAAAAGCAGAGCCCACTCCACCGTGTGTCTGTTTTAGAAGATACGATGACTACACCCTTAAAAATAATTAACAAGGCTTGAGTCTCACCCACCTTCTCAAAAAATCACCTTCTGCAATGAATTGAATATTATACTGTATAATATATGCCTGTAGGTTTCTTGATGTTATTCAGTCAAAAGCGTTTAATTCACACCAGGACCGGCGTTTCCCTAACTAATACAATTTCACCCGGTGTCGAGGGACTTGATTGGATGGGGTCTGTGGGAGAGTATTCTTTTTTCGTTCCATCCTATAACTATACGGTTATTAGGCTTGGGGGGGGGGAAACTTCATTCTCTGGATGGAACGAGATCAGGGGGAGTAGGAAGCAGGTATACGTGCGTCCCCTTCCCCACACAATAACTGACCGGCAGAGTTTGCCAGTGTGTTATTTCGGAAAATAATGATAATGACTATAACATGGAAAATGATGTTGTAGCATAAGGTATACAGCATTAAATCTAAGTTAGAAGGCATTTCACTGCTCAAATTAAAAACAGTGTCACAGCTACACATTTAGTTAAGTTTAAATCAAATCCATAATAGCACATTTGTGTAGATTCGACACATGTAATGGTTTTATGTGAAGAATTTTTTCTTATAACTATCACACATCTTCAATTCACGTCTCTTTCTTCAACAACAGACCCCCAACACATCCAAACAATCACCAGGTATGTGGTAGATGATTAAGGCTAACGCATCAGGTCATCTGCCTGCTCTGGGGCCTGTTTCATTATCACATCTGTGTTTACTGCAAGGGGTTGAGTGGGTGCCAAAGTACAGCCAGAGGTAAAGGAAACATGGGGAACCATTCCTTTCCAGTAAAAATTTTGTAGACCATTTCTAATTCAATGGTCACGTGAATGGTAGTCTAATTCAAGTGTTCGTGTGGAGTCCAAGTACAGTAGGATCGAGCGAAGTTAAACTTTTCTGGTACCGAAGATACTCAGCCACATCATGAGAAATTATTATCATTCGAAACTTTTTTATATTTATTATATGGATACTGGGGTAATAATAATAAATATATGATAACCACAGTGACTGAGTTGATAGTTTCTCTACAATTTAATTTCTGCACATGCATGATGCTGTTGGGGCGGTTGAAGTTATCCAAGAAAACTTCTGTAACTCGGTTTACGCAGTTCATAGACTGTTTTTGTTCATATTATGACTACCGCTAAGTCACTGAAACAATGAATCAATTTATGAATCTATATTCGTGAGTACAAATAAAAAACATTTGTTATCGTATCGTATGACTAAATGCAGTGCAAGAAGTTAGGATTGTCTATTCCGATCTTTCACGAAATCTATACAGATTTTTTCATTACATCCGATCTCTATTTGCTTTTCGGAAAATGCAAAGGGTTTTATTTAAAAATTCGAATTATTCGTCTTCACATTGATTCCCGTTGTACAGTAGCGAGCAAATATTCGTTTATGGTAAGTCTGCTGTAACCGGAAAAAACAATTCGACTTTTCCCACGTACAGTAGAATTTAACTTCATAGGGAAATTTCTTACTGAAATATGTGGGGCCAAAGCTTTTTAATGGGTAATATTGATCAAGTTTCCGATGAGTTCAAATATAGAGCGGAAAATGGACATTGAAGATTTCACTTAGTAATGAATCAAAAGCTATTTTTTGCCCGCTACTGTACATTACAAAGAGTCACGTGTATGGCAATTTTTTATACAATAACAGCGAGCTCTATGTAAAATGGGATGATGGGGCGCTGGCAGGGGGTATGAAATTTTGCAAAGAATTATAGCCCTCAATCATTTGTAATAAATTTTCGATAAAAATATTACAAGACACCATGGCGATGCAGGGGAGACGATTTTAATAGTTTCAGCATTTCAACGTACAAGTAGTTTACATTGTGCATTCTGTTCTGAGTTCCAAAATTCATTGGTGCAATCAAAAATGGAAGATATTAGTTATCAGCAATGTACGACTTGTATATTGTTCATAGTTCCCATTCCTTGATGGTTGAAGCGTGGATTTAAAAAAACACATTTAAAACATGTTTGATGCAATAATCTTTTAATGTCGCTCAAGTCAGTCTCCAGCATCAGACCGCAGGCTGATATAAATCCCCATGCGACATCTTGCTCTGGTGTGATTATTCTTGTAGTAGTACAAATTTTTGTAGTAGTACAAATTTATGTCGTTAAATCAGTCTTGGTAAAATGAAAAATCTGCAATAACTATCCATTAAACTTGAGTGTTGAACTACATTGGGACGGTTTTTCTCAATTATGGTCACACATAAATCAGCTAACCCCAGTTCCCCGACCTTACTTTCTTTCCCTCGGTCGAGTGCCTCATGCCCTTACATCCTTTCCCTCGGTCGAGTGCATCATGCCCTTACATCCTTTCCCTCGGTCAAGTGCCTCATGCCCTTACATCCTTTCCCTCGGTCGAGTGCCTCATGCCCTTACATCCTTTCCCTCGGTCGAGTGCTCATTCCCTGGCATCCTTACTTCGGTCGAGTGTCTTATTCCCTGATTTGTCCTGTGAAGTTTCAGTCACGCGACGTGTAGTGCAAACAATATTAATGTCTGACAATCTGATGCGCCTAACAGCAGGACACGCTACATGAGCATGGGATGCCTGAGACTCTGACGTTTCTTGATTTGTTCCTGGCGGCACATGAGCCAGGGCATGGAAAAGTAAAATTCTGTACCCGGAGTTTATGTTTTGTTGGGGAATGACGTAGAGAAGACGTGTTCCTTGAATACGTAACACGCACGTTTGTTCGGTTTGCCATGTTTAGAACTTTTGTCCCAAATATCAGTTCGGTGGTGCAGTTTGCAGCTAGTGTTTGAACAAGAGTTGTGTGTGGGTTCCACTTGCGATTCTGGTTCAAACTTTTAACCTGTACTATAGTTATGTGTGTCTCATATGCGGAAATCATTAGGCAAACGTAAGGATCGTTAACAAGGAGTAAAGTCTAAGTTGGGCAAAGTGGTCGGCATAATATGTTCAGTGTTAGGGAAGGGTAGACGGATGGTATGGTATTCTTAAATCATTATTGTTTTATAATATTGGTTTTACTAATTATCAGATGACAATAATAGTGTATCAGCTTACAGCTCTGCTGATTACAGATACAGACACTCAGCCGCATTCCACATGAAGGCGGTTGGCAGACAACAAAACTACCTTCCCCTGGATAACCAAACGATCCCAGAAATGATATTCCTCATGCACCGATCACCCCTCAATAAGATGACGATAAATACGGATTATTTGTCCTTCTGTGAAATCTGTTACTGCCACCCGTTCTTTCTGGTTCTAGGTGGTCCATTTTAGAATGACTTGCAGCCTCCACGATTCGTCCAAATTAGACTGAATATCGACCACAGTCAATAATAAATATAATCTAATTTATTTTACGGTGGTATGAAGGAATCTGAAACTAAATCGTCCACTACGAACACGAATAATACAACAATACATTTTGAAAGAAATCCGCCTTACCATACTTATTGTTGCGCGAGGCTCAACAGGATTTTTTTGACACCTAGACACCGCAACAATGATAATCCAACGTTGGAACATAGTAAAAAACTGTTAGTAG
Organism: Gammarus roeselii; assembly: GCA_016164225.1. Lineage (NCBI taxonomy): Eukaryota > Metazoa > Arthropoda > Malacostraca > Amphipoda > Gammaridae > Gammarus > Gammarus roeselii. The sequence goes on from SDVV010037701.1 coordinate 5,128, forward strand.
CGATTTAAAATTTATTTACGGATTATAAGTGGTTGACAAATTGCAAAAACATCACAATGAACTCATGGTTCCTACCACCTCCCGCTTGCGTGAGCTGTTCTGTAGACACCACTTGACAACGCACTACAAAAATAATTGAAGAATAACTAAGGAATATGAATTTACATTCTATTATCACCGTTAATGAAAATGTCATGACAAAACGTGATGATACATTGGAATATTGATTTCTATATGAATAAGTGTGTCAACTGAAATTTTCCAAATTATAGCAATATTCGGTTCACTCTGAATTTTAACGAAGAAGTGTAGAATAGCCAAAATTTAGAATTCTCTACTTTACACATCTACTTGCGTCTAATATTGGTCATATGAATCACCCATTTTAAACTAAACACATAGTTGACAATTCATGACTTGCGACACACGCACCGGGTAAAAAACACTTGAGATACATGAAAATGCAGTTGGTCCTGCTATACCACTCTTGAATGCCGGCGTTATCTGGCCGTCGATTGCGATTGTCCTGATCATGAGTGCAATTGTCAATTTTCTTGCGCAAGAATTGACGTTTACGCTTTTAGTGTCAGGGAAGTGTGTTCATGGGAGTGTGTCAAGCAAATTAGGTCTTGCCCCACTACTTTCTGACCGTTTCCCATATTCCCTCTTAGTAATAAATCTATTTGTGGAGTTCCCGTATTGTTCATTGGAGGCTTTTGTCTCTAAGAAAACTGCAATGTTTCTTCTGTAGGGGCGTCCGTGATGCCCAATCTTTTCCTATGGTGCAAGCTTCTTGACTCTGCACTCTAACCGTCGCTGTATCACAACTTCGAGAAACTTTTTAACCTATAGACACCAGCTCATACATGTGCGACGTCATCTCGAACGCATCTGTTATTATTTTCAATCAATTAATCTCCCGCTTTAGGGAAAACTTATAGTTCCAGCCCCCACAGTGATTCGTAACCATTGGTCAATAAATGCGATCAATGTTGACCATTTTGCCCATCTCCGTCTGCACGTATTATTAATGGTAAATTCACGCATAATTCTACAACATTTTTCTTCCTGATACGAACTATGTGAGTAATTATGCTCGAACGAGGAAATTGTCCTTTCATGTTTTGCATGTGTAGAGCAATGTTGTTGATGGATGGTGCTGGGTTAAGGTTTACAATCTGCTAAGTTTAGAAGTTGTTGGATAGTATTGAATAAAATATTCGTGGAAAGTGGCTTTAAAGATGTTTAGGTTTCCATGTAGTTACATATGAATCAATTTACCTAATGTTGGATGGTACATAATTATGAGCTCAATAAAGAATATTCAATGTAAAGTGAAAGATTATTCAAGATTGCCTCAAAGTCATTTCAGCCCATATCATGTTAAATGCACCAATGAATGTATATAACAGAATAGCTTGTTATATGTTTAATAAATATATTTTACTATAACAATTATTTATTACCAAAAAAACAAAACTATACAAGTTACACCTTGAAGAAGTAAGTATTCTTTTGTAACAATTTATTTGAGGATGCATGCAAAAGATGGGACTTATGGCCCCTCTTTCAAGTAATTTCAACAGCGAACTATTTGACATCATATGAATATTTTAATGAATAAGGGAGGAGGAAGCTTGGAACCGGGTTATTGTGATGAAAAAAATATTGACTGAAAACTTGCAATGAGAAAGGAAGTGTTACATTTATATCAATGTACATTTCGTGTATTATCTGACTTGATCACCAGTATAACCATAAGATTCACATACAATTGGTTTTACATCAAAATGTATCAATATATATTTTTTGTATTTACCTAATGTTAACAGATCAGGCTTTTCAATTAAATTCAAGTAAAATATACTGTCCAAAGTTTTTTTTTTGACGGGATGAATTACCTAACTTTTCCTTTGGCGGGTTCCAACAGCGTTTGTCCAGCTGGCAATATCAAAAATGTTAGGGTATCTCACAAATTACAACTCTTACAGACCGAACTTTTGTGTGAGATCAGAGGGATAATTTCCAATTGTATTTAAGAGGAATTTTGTAGATAAGAGAAATTTCCATATACTTCTTGCGTCGTTAGAATTCATTACTTAGTTCACAGAAATCGGAAAGCCATTCCAAATCATATCAGTGATCCTGAAATCCTTCAGATTTGCTCCTGAAACTATTCTCAGCGTTTTTGTTGACTTATTTTATGCTACGATTAACATTTATATTTCCAATAAGCTCTCTCAACTGTATTTTTTTAATGAAATTATTCAGTAAGATTAGTTTGAACATTATTGTTCGTCGATCAGAATAACGTTAAGTTTTCACCTCTACAATAGAAATTCAACTACTTTGGGATTAAACCAATCAGAACATTACAGACGAACGATGACGTCTCACAGATGATCTGCTGGCCACCTGAGGGGACTAAAGGGTTTGCTGGTGCAGTATCACCCATTGTTGATCGCTCTCCTTACCTTCGATGTTGTCCGACCGTTGCAGCAACATTCTTCTTCCCGGTCTGCAATCGAGATCGAGAGTGTTTGACCTATCCTGAACGTACAAGTAATTGAATGCATAAGAAATAGTAAACACCGTACACTATTTATTAACATGCGCGAAGAGCATAAATCGAAGTGCAACTAGTACAGTTCATGCCATCATGTTGATTTTCCAATGTCGAATAAACGGTAACTAATAATTCATCGTTTCTTCAGGATATCACCTGGACGACAACTTCATTGAAAATATAGATGTTTCCTATTTATTTTTCAATTTCTTTATTGATTTATTTTCATGCTTTTGAGAATCTATTATTAATCCAAATTCCCTTTTGTTTACGCTACGGTACATTCTGTAGATTAGAGAGGTATTGACATGCCAATAGCTATTGAACGCACTCATTGTGTAAGCCCATGCAATCTAAAAATTGAACTATAAGCTGTTGGATGTTTTGATCATCGCGAACATTTGCTAAGGATACGTAATCTACGACGAAACGTTACACAAGGCAATATGTTCATTGTGGTTCTATACGCGCACTTCACAAGCTCTGCGTATATTGATGTGTATCAATCCTGATTCAAATTCCGTGAAATAATTTAACCCTTTATCCGTTCACACTCCAGTGTGAAGTTTCATCGCCGGGGGTTGAGGCTGCAATTGCGCCACCATGTTTGGGCCTAACCAGCAGAATCGTTTGTAAATGTGTCTTGAAGCCTCCTGTTCATCGGAACGTGTCTTGAACACGTCCGGTTTTAATTTTTTTACATCAACTTATGTTCCGTCTATTATAATTCTACTGAATGACCTGATAGAAGCCAATCGTTTATATCTTGACCTGAAATACTCTGCAGTAACAATGATGCGAGCGTCCGGAAATCATTACGTTTATTCCTGGCTCATGTAATGGTGTAATGCGCGGCTTTAACGAGAGAAACTGAACATGAACGACTTAAGTGAATATTCGTATGCTCCTAAATTTATGAATACTTTTGATTGAATTCTAATTGAGATGAAAACTAAATATGGGAAAAACTTTTCGACGTCTAGAATCTTGACTTCAAGTTTGATTTATTGCTCAGTCCTGAAGACAAGCTCATGTAGGTGAGTTTGTATTGAGTAGATCATGCTGGATTATGTACCACATTAGATAACTAGTGGTTGCCATAACGCGCCGTCATTTGAAGAAACGTTGGCATTTCTCGTATAATCGGCAAATGTGTTTTGGGCTCACCCTCCCAAAATTGACCAACACGTTTTCTACTCACCCTTTCAACGTCAGCCGACACGTATTCTGCTAACCTTATGCTAATGAGCCATCACGTATCCTGCTCACTCTCTAATTATCGTCTCTCACGTATCCTGCTCATTCTCTAATTATCGACTCTCACGTATCCTGCTCACTCTCTAATTATCGACTCTCACGTATCCTGCCCACTCTATGCTGCTCGGTTGACCAGAATCCCTCTCACACCCTCATTATTAGCCAACACGTATGATACTCTCTCTCCGATTATAGGCACACACGGGCCCGGCTCCCTTTCTTATCTTAAGAAACACGTATCTACTCACCTTCACAACTCTATACAAACCTTATCCTGTTCACTGTAACCTTTTGAGCCTCGTAAAGCAGTATAATATATGGGTTATAATGCGTTGAAAAACTCTTATTGAACACTGTGCTTATTAAACAAAATGAAATCATTATTAATAAACTGGGTTGGCAGTCACATAAAGTAAGGTTAAAAAAATATTATTCAGTACTAGTTGAAATACGTCATCCTAAATTCCTGGTCATACCGCCCACAGTTCCGTTCCTCCACAATTTGTGGAATCGGAACAGATTCATGATCTTGTACATCATCGAAAGGGAACGGACCGGAGGAAACGGCAGAGAACCTATATCTTTTACGAATCGCAAGGCAGGGAGAGAATGTAAGTTTGAAATTCAAATTCTAAAACGCAAAAATGGAACACACAATATATATTAAAATTATGGAAATATGTTCTGGAATATACGTTTTTGATATCTTTATCGGGAATAACAATTAATTTCAATTTACTCATTCCATCACTGAGCAACTTAATAAGATTATATTTTTTTGAAGTACGACACGAAAAGTTACGAGACGTCTTGCGTCTGATAAATTATATACGTGACTAAGGAATTTATCAGACCATTGATGAGAAATATACACAATTTTCATTCGAAAAATTTAAGAATTTTTATTTCTGGTGATTTCACTGTTACTGAGGACAGAATAAGGAACTGTTTTATTTTCCTGAGATCTCTCCTATATGAACGGTGCCGTTTTCTTCTTTAATACCAAATTGTTTCTACACAAAATCAAACACATCGAGCAGTTTTAAGCTCCGTGCCACATTCATATTTCGACTGCAATCATTATGCGTAAATCATGGTCAATTTTACACCTCCAGACTCAATATATGTTTTGCTACAACGAAAAATCAATGCTATTACTGGAATGGGCGTGTTTATGGGATAATTGATGGACTTACTGATGGATTTTCTTGACATAAGATATTTCATTGTATGAAATTGAATTGTGTGGCATTTTTGTTGGCCTTCTCCACGCAAGGAGACACTTTATGCCGTTCGTGGGGACATTTTCCTGGTTTACATTCGGTTCTTCTGATTTTTCTTTGTTCAAACGTGTCTTTCGAATTTAATTCATTCAATAGTGAAACTAGAATTTTTGTGCGGCAGTTGAATTTCATAGACATATTAAACCAAACCAATTGTGTGCAGCTGTAGTGCCTCCGAGAGAAGTCATGCTAAGGAATACGCATTTAAACCACAATAGAAACAGCAGACCAGACAATCATCGAATGTTCTTCATTCACTAACGGACTCGCCCTAGCACTAAGAGCTGGAAAAGGACTTCACAAGTCTGTTGCAGCGACCCTGCTTTGATGGAAACTATGGGTCCCGCCATCAAAAGAAAGGGAAATGCGAAGAAGGAGCTGACGATCAATTGATCTCCTGACTTCTTGCAATTCACGGGCAAACCTTACTCCAAGACTCAATCATTTAGCGGAAAAAATGCTTTGGTATCAGTATTTTTTACTAGGTTTAGAATCAAAACATACTTTCCTATTGAATATGAATATATATATATCTATGAATAAATATATTTATATATAGATATATAGATATATAAAT
>SDVV010037702.1:0-10810 GCA_016164225.1 Gammarus roeselii
CCAAGCTTATTATACTTCCTTCTTCTTCCTCAGGTGTTGTCCCAAGCTTATTATACTTCCTTCTTCTTCCTCAGGTGTTGTCCCAAGCTTATTATACTGCCTTCTTCTTCATCAGGTGTTGTCCCAAGCTTATTATACTTCCTTCTTCTTCCTCAGGTGTTGTCCCAAGCTTATTATACTTCCTTCTTCTTCATAAGGTGTTGTCCCAAGCTTATTATACTTCCTTCTTCTTCCTCAGGTGTTGTCCCAAGCTTATTATACTTTCTTCTTCTTCCTCAGGTGTTGGCCCAAGCTTATTATACTTTCTTCTTCTTTTTCAGGTGCTGTTCCAAGCTTATTATACTTCCTTCTTCTTCTTCTTCAGGTGCTGTTCCAAGCTTTTTATACTTCCTTCTTCTACCTGAGGTGTTGTTCCAAGCTTATTATATATCCTTCTTCTTCCTCAGGTGTTCTCCCAAGCTTATTCTAATTCTTTCTTCTTCCTCAGGTGTTGTCCCAAGCTTATTATACTTCCTTCTTCTCCCTCAGGTGTTGTCCCAAGCTTATAACACTTCCTTCTCCTTCCTCAGGTGTTGTCCCAAGCTTAATATACTTCCTTCTTCTTTCTCAGGTGTTGTCCCAAGCTTATTATACTTCCTTCTTCTTCCTCAGGTGTTATCTCAAGTTTTTTATACTTCCTTCTTCTTCTTCAGGTGCTGTTCCAAGCTTATTATACTTCCTTCTCCTTCCTCAGGTGTTGTCCCAAGCTTAATATACTTCCTCCTTCTTTCTCAGGTGTTGTCCCAAGCTTATTATACTTCCTTCTTCTTCCTCAGGTGTTATCTCAAGCTTTTTATACTTCCTTCTTCTTCTTCAGGTGCTGTTCCAAGCTTATTATACTTCTTTCATCTTCCTCAGGTGTTGTCCCAAGCTTATTATACTTCCTTCTTCTTCCTCAGGTGTTGTCCCAAGCTTATTATACTTTCTTCTTCTTCATTAGGTGTTGTCCCAAGCTTATTATACTTCCTTCTTCTTCCTCAGGTGTTGTCCCAAGCTTATTATACTTCCTTCTTCTTTCTCAGGTGTTGTCCCAAGCTTATTATACTTCCTTCTTCTTCCTCAGGTGTTGTCCCAAGCTGATCTGCAAGCAGTCCAGCGACTGCCAATACATGGGCCAACATTTCAGCAACTTCCAGACCTTGCCCACGTGAGTCGAGTTAGCAAAAAGATTCTTGCTGCACTTGGTAGGCTAAAATAATACTCTGTCTTTATACTTTTCCGATAACTTAGCACAGAATTTCTCTTCTCAAAATTCATCGAACAGAGGACTTGCTAAATGTATTTAGATAACAGCTCTGCCTAGCCCTTTCTGTGGCTTTGGTTGGCCACCGCTGGTTAGATGCCGAAAATCTGTATCGGAGAAGGATAGGCTCCCAAATCTAATCTAATTTAATCTTAGCTGTGAGAAAACAGGATCTGATTCCCTCTTCCTCAATTATCTTGCTTAATTTCCGCGAAGTTGGTTTGTGGAATACCCTGCTACGCTCTGGTCAGCTTTAGGTCGCTTACTGGTAAGAGTTGAAGGCCGCACAGAAGTGGGCTCTGTTCAACAACGGCACTTCTGTAAGTAGGATTGTACAGCGATCATAAACTCGCCTTTTCATCCCTGCTCTTTAGGGTTTATTGATCTAATGACCACTCGATACTGTTTACACGAGTTAAAATACAAAAAAAAATCTTCACGTGATTCCCTCATCATTTATAGTCGATTGGCTGTCACCGTAAAAATGATAACTAGGCCCTGATATTTTGGGTAACATGATTGATGAGCAAACACATTTGAAATCGTTATTACTTCAACACGTGAGCAACTTTTCGAACTGTTCATAAATCTAGTTAAGTTTCCATCCGCGAAAGATACCCCGAACAGCTGCTATCATAAGTTTCTCCCAGCAAGCGCGCACTCAATACTGAAGGTGACTTCTCCCTCCCTCATTAATGCCTCAAACAGCTGCTTACCTTTACGTCCCTCCGTCAGGGACCTGACGGGCTGCTCGCAGACGTGCGTCTGCCGATTCGGGAACGTGACGTGCGAAGACGCCTGCGAGACGCCGGTTGTGGACCATGACGCGCCGCCGGCCGACCTTCCCTGCGCCGCCAGCGAGGCTGTTCTGGTCACCCTGCCAGGGGAGAAGTGCTGCATGGAGTGGCAGTGCGTCACTCCGGAGACATCGCCAGACTTTGACGGTACGTATGTGCCTCTGCGCGTTAACGTATTTTCCGAAATATTGATTGTAGACGTGTTAGTTTGTACTCATTGAAAGTAGGTGTGACGCGCCTTCGTGCGTTCAAGCGCTTTCCTAAATTTGGATTGTAGAAGTGTGTTAGTTTGTACTCTTCCAACGTCTGTTTACTTATTAGTTTTGGGGGTTAGATTTTTTTTCACATTTGTTGTGCTGTATATTTATTTTCTCTTCAATTCTCTGTGATACTTCTTCCAGTTTTTTATGGGCATGTGTAGTTTATGGATTTTGAACTTTCAAGACCTTTGCTTTTCTACAGTACTGAATGATTTAGCCTGATTCTGTTGAACAATCTTATTGGAAATCTACACGTTTTGAAGACCGGTTTTGACCAATTCTTGGAATCACTTTGTTGAAACATTTAAACACAAATCTTTATCCCAACCTATACTATTACATCAATATACACCAAGTACATTTAATCAGTTACCACTCCTGATTCCAGCACCAACATAGCCTTGTGCGCCCCTATGAGGTGTATGGACTGCTAAGTGGCTCAACATCTCTGGGTGTGGGTCAGAATACTGTTGGTATCTCGTAGGAGTTCGCTCACATGTTTCCCAGCAGTTATGAGCCCATCAATAACCTCGTTCAATTGCTGGCCGTTCTCGTGCAAGCTTTTATGCTGTTGCTTGCGCCTTCTAAATAATAATATACCAATAATAAATCTAAAGGATAAATTGCTTTTCAATAGATCTTTTTCATTAATATCAAACGCTTTTGCTTTGTATTCCTTAAATGAATACTTTTTTTCAGCTTGTATGACCCGAAAGGCTTGGACGCTTGTGTGTATTTAATGCTGCTGGAGAGAGAAGGCCTAATATATATTAACAGCACAAAGATTATTTCATGAAAGCCTACTTATTTACAGACTTTTAATCCTTCGTATTGAACTATTCCACTTATTCCAACTTCCAGATTAGCATTTGTGTACAGTCGTAGGCAAATCAACGTGGGTCTGTCAATCAAATAACAGCATTTCCACTGGATCGAGGAAATGTTGTTATTTTGATTTACAAAGACACTTAATTGTTAGCGGCCTGGGATATGGCTGGCAGTGTTGGTATGACACTGCATCTAAATGCATTTTTTACATTACCTTGTTCAATTTCTGAAAGGAAGTTTTGAACATAATACTATAAAAATGTATCTAGATACCGAGTTACTATATTTAAATACCTAGCTACAGTATCTAGAAAGCTGCCTACTGTATCTAGAAAGCTAGCTACCATATCTAGATGCCTAGCTACTGTATATTAATACCTAACTACTGTATCTAGATAGCTAGCTACAGTATCTAGAAAGCTGCCTACTGTATCTAGAAAGCTAGCTACCGTATCTAGATGCCTAGCTACTGTATATAAATACCTAGCTACTGTATCTAGATAACTAGCTATTGTATCTAGATAGCTAGATACAGTATCAAGGGAACTGCCTACTGTATCTAGAAAGGTAGCTACTGTATGTTGGCCCAATACTAACTGCATACGTGAATTTATTAAATTTTGTTATGAATTCACTATTCATGCAATGCTATTTTTTCATTTTATCAAGCTTATAAGGTCCTAAGAGATATCCCGTCTCAGAAAGCTCTTTATGGTTTTTACTTCACTTAATTTACCATTCATGCGATGCTATTTCTTTTTTTTATCAAGCTTATAAGGTCCTAAGAGATATCCCGTCTCAGAAAGCTCTTTATGATTTTTACTTTACTTAATTTACTATTCATGCGATGCTACTTCTTTTTTTTATCAAGCTTATAAGGTCCTAAGAGATATCCCGTCTCAGAAAGCTCTTTATGGTTTTTACTTCACTTTACTTCTAGCTTTGCACATTCTTTCAGGTTCTTCCCCACAGATTGTAACTTCAGATTCAGCGATCCAAGATGACGCACGGCTCGACTGTCTCTTCTCTGTGCTAAACTCTCCTCCTAACACAAACAACCAATCTTCCAACCACCACATTCAAAACCAACGGACACATGAAAGAAAACGTACCCAGCAACAAGATAATGTTTCTCAAAATCACCACCCTAATGTCAATGACTACGCTGGTGTTCGACCACCCAATTCAAACAAAGATAAACCAGATATAGTTCCGTCACTAGGCTCAGTCCTGGTATCTTCTTCATTCACAAATTCAGGTGATGATTCCTCAAGAAATAGCATAAATAGGAAAGGAAATCCTACTCGGCAAGTTCCGTTCTACCTGATGAATGATAACCCTGTCAGTTATGAGTTCCAACCGTTCACTGATGAACCTTTTGTTAATATTGAACAATTATCTGAAAAAGAACGAGAGCGGCATAATTTTGTGAGAAGTGCTCAAGCAAGCAATCTTTCCGTAAGCGAGGACAAAATTCCCACTACTGAGCGAGTCCAATCTAGTCTTCATTCCGGAGAGACAGAGAAAGAGAACACAAGGGGTTCGGTTGGTAAAGAACCCAATGTAAATCACACCTTAAATTTGGTTCAAAACATTACAAATGGAATAAAAAGTGCTGACCCAGCAAATAATCAAACTGTTCGGCATGATGGAATGGTCGTTTCCAACCCGGAAGTACATTCGTTACTAAAGGAACAGGATGATTCAGGAAGTCAGCTTGGCATTGCAGATGGTAAAGATGAATTTGATTCAAACAAACAAACGGATAATACCGATAGGGGAAGGGATTCAAATTCCTATTCTGGTCCAATCGGATATAGGAGGCCGAACACGGAGGGCAGTCGTGGCGGAACCACTCAGCAGCGAGCAGAAGTAAGAGAGCATGGGGACAAACCACATAGTCAAGAAGAAAAACTATTTTCTGAAGTTGACAAAATCCCTAGTGATACCGTCAAGGTTCAGGAAGGTGATCAACCTAACGTCGGGGATGCAAAGATCCAAAAGAATGAGCCTGTGCGTGCTAACGAAACCATCAATCATCAGGATACTGCAACTCACGAAAACGATGCTGGAATTCTTAAACCTGACGATAATTCAATGCACGGGGATGGAACAAATCGTACCAAGGATACTACAGAGCATGGAGGGAGGGAAGAAATTCGTAACCTTGAAGATGCGCCAATGAAGAATGATTGGACAAACCCAACCTCGGATGTTACAGTTCACGGAGGAACTCCAATAAATCTCCAGCCTAACATCAAAGATGAGCAACTGGAAGGGATAGTTGAGATCAGCCCAGTCGGGATTGAAGCTGATGATCGAGAATCAAAGGCCGGCCATCGTACCACATCAGAGCGCGACTCAATCGACGCTATTCAGGATGTGATAAAACGAAAGGCATTTGTCCACAAAAATGTCCAAGAAAGTGATCAGGGTGAAGATGTAGAAGCAGACAAGTTCTTCCCTAATGCTGATCAGTTTGTTCGCTATAAGTACTATGCTCTCTACAACCGCGAAAATGTCTATGTACCGAATGATTTGTTCCTACAAATGCCATACCTTGCTAGAAGATCTAGTAGTTCAAACGATATATCGAAGGGAGACAAGATGATGACCCAGACAGATCTCGATAAATCTGATATGTATGTTGGGTCCAAATATTCCACAGCCCATGGTACTGACGCCTCCCCACCCAATGCTCCTAAGTCTTGGAGACCTGAAGCTGTTAGTAGAGCTGTTGCATCACGTCAATCGTATGATGCAGAAATGCCTCAGGCAACCAAACCTCAATTCCTAACAGAGGGAATAAATTCTGACCAAATGGAAGGCCAACGGTCGTCTCGAAAACTTGATCAAGATACGAAAAGATCTCTTGAAATTGTTCAGAAAATTAATATAGATGCAACCACTCCACATCATCCCGGTGGAGAAGTGCTTGAACTACCACATGAAACCACTCCACATCATCCCGGTGGAGAAGTGCTTGAACTACCACATGAAACCACTCCACATCATCCCGGTGGAGAAGTGCTTGAACTACCACATGAAACCACTCCACATCATCCCGGTGGAGAAGTGCTTGAACTACCACATGAAACCACTCCACATCATCCCGGTGGAGAAGTGCTTGAACTACCACATGAAACCACTCCACATCATCCCGGTGGAGAAGTGCTTGAACTACCACATGAAACCACTCCACATCATCCCGGTGGAGAAGTGCTTGAACTACCACATGAAACCACTCCACATCATCCCGGTGGAGAAGTGCTTGAACTACCACATGAAACCACTCCACATCATCCCGGTGGAGAAGTGCTTGAACTACCACATGAAACCACTCCACATCATCCCGGTGGAGAAGTGCTTGAACTACCACATGAAACCACTCCACATCATCCCGGTGGAGAAGTGCTTGAACTACCACATGAAACAACTCCACATCATCCCGGTGGAGAAGTGCTTGAACCACCACAGTCGCTTCGAGAAACGCAACTGAAACCTGAAACTACCACAAGAGACTATTTGGAAGGACTTGGTCGGTATGTAACATACAGGTATGCTTTCAGGAGTACGCAACCTTCAACTCATACACCTAAAATTGTACCAACGATGCCATCGGCTGGCCTCCACAATAGCACAGATCGTTCAGTGGTAAGTCCGCCCCAAATTCATCTTGAAACTTCGGAAAGTTTTATGGCAGACAATACCAAACAAAGTTCTGGGGAGACGAAAATGGGAATGAGACAATTTCCAGACATTGAATTGACAACCGTTGGCTTACAACTAAAAGGAGAACAATTTGAAATAGATGCTGCATCCAGGCGAATGGATGAAGAAGATTACACAAATGTTCAGTCTTCAACGGAGCAAAGTATACTAGAAGACAAAGAAATGAATCACACCTCAACTAATAATAGGAGAAATTCGTCCAGAGCAAACGAAGGTTTCAATGCAAACTTGCAAAATTTGCTGCCTGGTATCATTCATCCCTTGAACCAAATCGTCAAACTGACAGAAATCCAAGCGCCCCCTTCTCATGATAGTAAAAGAAAACATGGTTTTGTGAGTAGTGTTGAGAACAACCATCAAATTACGGTGGTCAATGATGAGCAAGCCCCAAACCCTATTGGTGTTGAGCCAACATCGACAGAAGCAGCCTCATCTGAGCATGACCTAACTTCATACACAGGAAGCAATACCACTACGAGTAGTTCACTTGACAACAGAACTGTCGATGGCAGTGTGCTTGAACAGGCAAGGGGTTCTAACAGAAGCGTCGATGCTCCGACCAAACTGAAAAAGCGGGAAGATGTTGAGACACAAAGTTCAATGGGAAGAACAAATGGACGTCAATGGAAGGACCAAGATGAAATTCGTGTTGTACCTGAAGCTTTATCAAATCCACGTAATATTCAACCACATTCAGTTGTTAGCGTGCCAATTGAAAGCGACAATCGCACTATCTTGATGGATGGCAAACATATTCATGATATAGGCCATTTCTCGTTTCCTGCAGGTCAATCTAGATCAGGAAGAAATCAGCTGTCGCAGCAGCAAGGACATTTGTCCTCCAAAGGTAATAAATCTGATGGAGTGAACGATCAAATTTATCTGGATCGTAATCAACTTACGGAATATCTTAATCGAACCCATCAAGGTGGTCAAGGCCATCTAATCCATCCAACTTCACCCCAAGAGGGACCTAACAGTCGTCAGAAGGAAGGCGCAACACCTGTAGATGAAAGTTCCAACCTCATGCGGAATGGGAAGAAATTTGATCAAACCAAAAGTTCAACCATCATTACGGCCACTCAATACAGTGACAATAGTACGCAAGGCTTCCAATACACAACTGAACAACCAGTAACGGAGAGGAACCTTCCGTCCTTCGATCAAACCGAGTCACCAATGACGACTGATGAGAGTGCCACTGGTACGTCCACAGCATCAACAGTTAACCTCCATGATCTCTATCAAACCAATTCACTGGTGACTGTCGAAAGAGCCACTGGGACTTCTACAGCATCGGCAACAACACCAACAACTACAACCACATCAACTACAGCCCCTACAACTACAACCACAATTACAACCGCAACAACACTGCCTCCTGTTGTCATATATGCGAAGCCTGTAGACCCTGAGCTCTTTGAACTGCCTCGAAATGAAAGTTTATTGGAAGAATCTACTCAGGGTTCAAGTTCTGAAAGACTGCGTCAAGGCAGAAACGAAAATTACCGAATTAGAAATGATGAAGGTCGAGATTCCGACGGTGTGCTTGTAAACGAAAGATATTCAAGAGTGAAAGGAATTCGAAACATTGACTATCGAGACAGATTTGAAAAGCCTTCTGAAAGCGAACCCCAAACAGTCCAATTCAGCCCGGTTTACCAAGACTCGTTGAAGAGTAATCATGATGAACAGGTCGATGAACAGGTCGAACAGAATAACTCGGGGTTGACCATCGAATCTGTTGCTAATGTGTTTAAAAATGGAACTGCAGGTAAAATTCATTTATTTGATCTTACTACACATTCACTAAGAAATATCTCACCAGACTTGGAAGATGTGGACTACAAGCCAACTGTCAAAAAGGTCCTCCCGACGAGCGCTTATTATTTTAATAGTAATTCAACTGTCGTGTTTGAACCCAAAGATCTAAATGGAACCAAGTCCAACACCAACGATCTTTTTGATCCCGTTACCCATTCAATTGACGTGTTGGAACACAAAAACCATATAGCAACCAAAGCCAATGATTTCGTCGTTCATACAAAAGACAATTTCGAACCTAAAGTTCTTAATGCAACCAAATCAAACTCGAACAATCATTCTGATTCCGTTGTTCATTCAAAGGACAATTTCGAGCACAAAGTTCTTAATGCAACCAAATCAAACTCGAACAATCATTCTGATTCCGTTGTTCATTCAAAGGACAATTTCGAGCACAAAGTTCTTAATGCAACCAAATCAAACTCGAACAATCATTCTGATTCCGTTGTTCATTCAAAGGACAATTTCGAGCACAAAGTTCTTAATGCAACCAAATCAAACTCGAACAATCATTCTGATTCCGTTGTTCATTCAAAGGACAATTTCGAGCACAAAGTTCTTAATGCAACCAAATCAAACTCGAACAATCATTCTGATTCCGTTGCTCATTCAAATGACAATTTCGAGCACAAAGTTCTTAATGCAACCAAATCAAACTCGAACAATCATTCTGATTCCGTTCTTCATTCAAAGGACAATTTCGAGCACAAAGTTCTTAATGCAACCAAATCAAACTCGAACAATCATTCTGATTCCGTTGCTCATTCAAAGGACAATTTCGAGCACAAAGTTCTTAATGCAACCAAATCAAACGTGAACAATCATTCTGAATCCGTTGTTCAAAAAAGTGACGTATACGAGGTTACTGTTTATTCCGCCAGATCGTTGCCTGATCACACAGATCATCAACGACTGGAGAGGTCTGCTTGGGAAGAAGAAGACAAAAACGATTTTCTACTGCCATTTCACGATGAGTTTGACAATTTCCAATTTCCATATCAGTTTAGATTTTCGGATGTGCGCGACATGAGCAATCCTGACCCTGCTGACCAGCATGAAGGTGTTCAAGAAGCGCATCTTACTCTTATTGAGCACGACCTAAAGCAAGATGATGTCAAAATCACCTCAACAAATGTGAGTCTCGCTTCAAAACAGCAACCTGAGAAAAATGTACCTTCCTCTCTTCTAAATTCTCACTGGGAGGGTCTTGAAGATCGCGACGTCAATCATTTTGATAGAGTTGATGTCGGTCGATCTAAGATGGAAGCTTCTCGACAGGCCGAAGCAAAGGATGAAACTCGAGGTGGTGCATCAGAGAATATCGGTGATGTAGATGTCATTTCCCATGCTGACAAAACGGGCACGTTTGTCAACTTGCAACCTGTTCGAAACCACAGCAACGAAGTTCACACACAGATGACTGAAAATGGTAACGGCGAGAGTCACTTGAAAAAAGAGTTTAATGGGCCTGAAAATTCTGCAGTAACATCCGATGTCGGATACGTAGGATCTGAAACTGAACATCCCAGTTTCTTGCCTAGGCAGAGAAACACATCCGTCATAACAAATAGCTCTGATGGTGCACAAATTGAACACCCAAGCTTCCTGACTTGGCTGAGAACCACATCCGCTTTATCAAATAGCTCTGATGGTGCACAAACTGAACATCCAAGCCTCCTGCCTTGGCGGAGAAATACTTCCGCCTCAACAAATAGCTCTGATGGTGCACAAACTGAACATCCAAGCCTCCTGCCTTGGCAGAGTAACACTTTTGCCTCAACAAATAGCTCTGATGGTGCACAAACTGAACATCCAAGCCTCCTGCCTTGGCTGAGAAACACTTCCGCCTCAACAAATAGCTCTGATGGTGCACAAACCGAACACCCAAGCTTCCTGACTTGGCTGAGAAACACATTCGTTTCAACAAATAGCTCTGATGGTGCACAAACTGAACATCCAAGCCTCCTGCCTTGGCAGAGTAACACTTTTGCCTCAACAAATAGCTCTGATGGTGCACAAACTGAACATCCAAGCCTCCTGCCTTGGCTGAGAAACACTTCCGCCTCAACAAATAGCTCTGATGGTGC
>SDVV010037703.1:0-10810 GCA_016164225.1 Gammarus roeselii
TATATTAGTTTAGTTATGATACCCACGGTGGGAAATATTGCAGTATTAGAGCCCAAAAAAGTTTCAATGAACCCTTTCGGCTATCGCTCATTAGAAAACAAATTATTATGAACAATATAGAAACGGTCGTAACCAGCACTCCTTCAATAACCAACTGGAAGCAAGGAAATTCGAATAACCAACGAGATCTCAGATTCCGAACACTCGCAGCTCTCAAAGATTAATGAGCCTCTTTCAGCATTTTACGAACGAGGGACCGGAAGTCAGGTGATAAATTACGGACCATAAACCGTAAAGGCAGATGGAAGATGACTTAAGGTATGAAAAAGTTTAGTGAGATCAACGGATTTAAAACCGAACGACAACAAGATTTATAAAATACATTTCCAACAAAATAATTTCAATGCGTTATTTAGGTATTGTTAGCGCTGTCGGTTGTGCTTGTTGGAACTCGGTGCAAATGAGCCAGGAAGGGGACAAAGAAATTGCTAATATAATTTTTGTTTGAATGACCTTACTATTTATTATTGGTTAATATGAAGAGGTTAACGTCGATCAAACCAAATGGTTGATGAATAGTTGCTAACGCTTTCTGGAATGCATCTATTAGTCAAAGTCCCTTCTACCTGAAATTGATTGTGATCTGTGGAAGAAAATTTGCAAATTGAACCTTCCTACCTCGTATTGTAGCATGTGATACGTTCTCAGGGTAATGCGCGCTCCCTTCAATGTAGCCTAATTTGCAGACCGTTATTGATCAATCTTACATGAATCACCAGTAGCCACTTAACAGAATTCAGTTCCGTGTCACTTCCGAACTGATTTATCTAACAATCGAGGGCATCTAGACTTCGAGTGTTGATTACCGAGTCACAGACTTCTAATTTCGAGTCTAACAATCGAATGTCGAGTCAAAAACTTCGTGCATCGAGTCACATGCTTCGAGTTACGAGATCTCCTGTCGGAGCGATGAGAATGTCACACTGACAGCAAAAGCAATTTATCCTTCGGTATCAGTAATCAATCAATGGCTACTTCGCAGGCGGTGCGCTTCGATATCTAAACTTTGATGACAAAACAAGGGAAAAAAATGGATTACTGACATTCACGACACATAAATTTACGCATTTCTTCACCCGTGTGTGGAAACTATCCAAATCGTATGGCATCTATCACATTTATCTATTTGTGTGGCATCCTTCACAATTAAAAACATTACGTGGCCTAATTTACAGGTATCTAAAGCGCGTGGTATCCATAACCAAATTTGGAAATGTCACAGAACTTCTTCAAGAAGTACTATAGTAGTACAGTCCGATTCTTCCATTTCTGAATTATTGTATTAACGTTTATGCTTGTATCTCCAAAACTAAAATAATTCCTAGCATTCTCAGTCAAATGCTAGCAGAAATGACAACACATGGGCTCTCCTGTATCAATTAAATATTTTCCTACTGGATCACATCATTACCTCTATCGTTACAGGTCTGATTACAGTGCTTTGAGTCAGTTATCTTACTTATCTAACGATTTTTCATCGTGAATAATAATAGCTTTCATTTTCATAACAATACGAAGTTTCCAAATCCCCGGAACTCAACATAACAAAAAAAACACTGACCTGCAAAAACATTGAATCCAATTGCAACAGATATCACAATAAATTACAGAAATAATTTTACCAATAATTATACGTTTTTAACATTACTTTATCTCCTTTCTGCAGATAACAATGTCAACTATTTGTTGCTTGTCAGTGTCATTTTGGGGATGTTGCCAGCCCAATGTTATTGTTCCCATTTTATTTACTCAAATTTCGGTTTTCTGTACTGGGAGAAGCCTGATCAAATATCAGCCCCAGTGTTAATGCTCATTGAAATGCTTCATATCCTGTGCATTTGAGGGTATTAAATTTGAGAATCCTATGACAAATGTACAACCACAGTCGAGACTTTCATGCTCTCGGTTTTTTTATTAAAGGTCAGTGTTCATAAAAGAAGAAATCCGTTAGAAAATACCCGTAGACCTAACTTATTGGAATTATCTTACACATTTTTCAATAAATCATTAGTACATTGCAACGTTTGTGTTGGTCATGAAATTCTGCACTATATAGTACAGGTAATAATCTCGAACATTCCCCATTGAGTGGAGGGATGTTCATGTTGAAATTATTCACTACCCTTAGTTTAAAATTTTAATTGAGTATGTTTAAGAGGTAAGTGATGGCGGCAGAACAACCCACGCCGACGAAGACTTGGAATATAATAATCCGTGAGTTTTGATATTTTTAAGGTTTAACAACCGTTCGTTTCATATAAATAAATTTGAAATTCCTTCTTATGATATACGCCTGTTTGGATTTATTCACGTGTTCAACGTATTACAGTGGATATCGCGCATCATTTAATCAACCGCCACACAATCGGTTCCTACATGCCATCTTCGAGAAAATGACTGTATTCCAGAATTAAAAGCCTATCAGTTATCGGATGAAAATCATGGCACCCAACTCAACAACCGGCCGGGATTTATGCCTGATCACTCACTCTAGTTAATGTAAATTTTGTATCAGTCGCCGTCTAGGCTTAAGAGTGATCACCTCAATTACAGCAAACATCCATCCTCCTTATCAACAATATCCCATCATCCGTCTTCCCCATGTATCTGAGATACCGCAGCACGCGTGACTAGATTATGTTGTCTAATTTCATCGCCGTTCCCGGTCAAAATTGTGCAAAGTCATTACAGATTCTTTGCCTCAACGTCACTGCGGCCAGGCCGATCGAACACTTCATCCAGCAATCATTCAATCATCCTCCTCATCCGCTCTCGCCTAATACGTCCCAGCCCTGTAGATCCAAGATGTTCTGCAGCTTAGTTCACTTCATCAGTGCCAACATCCATCAACACGCTTCCTCAACGTTTGATCTCACATCAGTTTCCCCTAGACTGGTCTTTCCCGTACGAGAGCGCAAATACTTATAACACTCAACTTCGTTGAATAACTCTCCATCCAGGATCACACTGATTTCACTCGACAAACATAAGTTCCATTGATAGCATTGAATTGATTGTGTTTGGTCCATTTCAGTGTCCAAGTAAGTAGTTTATACTAACATGCTCAGTAGTTTATACTCCTAAGCATTAAAATTGAAAAATCTCGACAAGCTTTCAATCGGAAATTATTAGAACCCCTCATGTACCGATTAAGAACTATTTTCTAGTCGATCTCGCTATCCTGGTCTATTTAGGCCGACGTTATTTCACGTACCTTCGATTTCCCTGGAACACCAATTGCAAATTTCCGTCACTCCTTTGGCATTATCGCATCAATGACTCCTGTTGGGACTGGTTTATGATGGCATCAAAAACATGGCATTACTTTTTGGTCCCTGAAGGGATTCATATCTTTCACAATAACAAATAGAATAGGGATTTAGCTACAGCAAAAAGTTGCAAAATTAAAGAAGTAGCGCAATACACAGTTAATATGTAGCTACCATGACATCGTCTTCTTCAGCGATGCTGAAGAGAATATTTGCTTCTTGAATATACTCAAAGTTACCCACAAGTAATTGTGACAAATAATTTAAATTCTCCTCAAAGCCATCATCGGATTCTTCATTGTTCAATTTGGGTAAACCGAATAAAATAATTCATGAAACTATTGATTAAAACGTTTGACCCACGTTGTTGACGCAAAGTACGGCAACCGAAGGTCATGACACAAGCAGTTTGAATGGAGATGTAATAATTTCTTTAGAGACCTGGGTGGTTCCGTCCAATATTGAATATTCAATAATGGCCCAGTTTCCGTACGGTTTTGACCACTGTTAGGCTCTTGCGTGTCCTGAAAATCTTCAACGAATCAATAATTGATGACCATATTGTTGTTGCAGGAAACCTCCTCGAACTACGTTGACTTGACAGCGAATGGTTGGAACGGATTGTAGATTTGTCGGCGGATTCTCAATACCAACGCGTTGAAGGAAGTCAGCTAATGAATACCCATTGATAGGAGATTTAGGAGATACCTAACAGCTTTCCCCCATTGATGGGCACCCTACTAGACAGCATCATGGAGGCGGGAACTAAGTTCCATCACCCTCTGTGACCGCCCATCTTATCGTACCTTACAGCTAAGTAGATAATGATTCAAATGTGTGCACACACATATCTAACCTACTATGTTCATAAATACCATCCGCCTTGTCTTTAAACTGTAACCAATAAAGTTTAACCCGCGTTTTCGGTAAACGAATTATGAAAATTCTGCAGAAAGTGAATCGGACATGATTGTTTACATCAAGGAACAATATATTATATCGAAAAATATGGCGAGGGAGAACTGGAATTTTGAGGTTATGAGGGTCAAAATATTTGTGTTTTGGACTTCAATGATATGATATTGATCTAAGGCAGGAGGGAAATTCGCCAATGTTTATCTTCCCTACAAAACTAGGCAAGAGTGCAACAGAATGCGTCTTTAACTAATAAAAATGTTCTCTCCCTCGTGTCATCTGAGTGACAATTATGTCCGATGTTGACGGTTATTCCTACAATTCTTGATGTCGTCAATCGACTGCTGAATGGAACGGCAAAATGTCGACGATAAATTTTTTTGAAGTATTTGATGCCTGACATTAAAAAGTTACTCATATGAAAGGTACGTTTTACGACAATGGAAATTTATTCGAGGAGATTACTGTTGATTGATGCAGGTTACGAATATTTGTAGATTTGACGGATATGAATTATATCATTCGCAATGACTGTTCTATCGATTAGATTTGATTAGAATAGAGTGAGGAAAACGAACGAGCACGAGTGCTCATGTCGAGTGTCTCTTTTGAAAGAAGTGGGTTATAGTCAACGAGGCTTTTGAAATTCACTCGCAAGTACAGAAAAATAAGGTTGTAAGGATAGAAAGGAGATACCCTACTACTACCAAAGGCATTTCAGCTCCGGAGAAGGAAGGGTCGTGTGTCAGAACGACAATCCAGGAACGGGGCGAACAAGATGGGTAGCGAAGTATTTAGAATTCAGGCAGTCGCATATCAGACTGTCGAGCAGAGACGGACACGCCCATACGCTCAGAGGACTCATACTTTTCCTCGAGCGCATGCTTGTCTGCTTGCCCCAGAGGTTGGGTCAGACGGACTCCAATTAGGTATTAAGTCCATATGGATATTTAATTTTGACAAGTATGTGCACATTTGGAAAGAGCACCACAACCAGTTGCCCGGGTAGTGATCCTCCCCCATGTGCTCAGAAGATTAAGTCTTCTGTACGCAAGCGGTTTCTTGAAGGCTGTCGCACTTCAAGGTGAGACATTGGAGTGACTTCTCCTAAGGATTGATCTGCCCAAGGTTGATCTGCCCAATATCGCTCAGTGTCGTGAAATTTTGAAAAGTGCAAATGTAGGAGAGCTCCACACCCAGATTACTGATAGTGATTCTCCCTAGTGTTCAGTAGAGTAGGTCTCTGAATACGTATGATTGGTCCTACAAGAGCATTTCAAGTTTCATGTGAGATCTTAGAAGGAAATCTCCTAAAAGTGGCTCATGGCAACTCTTGAGTTTAGTCAATGGGACATTTTTATTTTTGTTGAATAGTTATGGCAGAATTCAGTCAAAAGAGGCATGAGATAAGTATTTACATTTTTATTTTTTACACTAGTCAAGGGGGAACACAATGTTTTGAATTTTGACAAGCATCTAGCGTAGAGGTAAATCAGAAAAAGAGCTAACATCGATTTCTATACATATGTGGGAAGAAAGTTAGTATTAACACGTTGATCGGCTCCCTGCTGCACCAGGTCCCACCCAAATCTGTGCTACAGAAGATTAAGCGGTTAGTTGTCCACATTGTACAAGGGGATAAATTTAAAGGTTGATGACGAAGGGGCGTCTCCAGAACATTTCAGAGTGAGATGCCATAGGGCATTTTCCAAGATACCACCAGGTAAGATGCTTCAGGGCATATCCAAGATATTACAAGGTGAGATGCCAAAGGGGTATTTCCGAGATATTTTAAAGTGAGATGCTTGAGGTGCATCTCCAGGATATTCGCTCTGTGGGAAAGAGGTTAGTAATTATGTCTCTCTGCTCCCTGCAGCACTAGGTCTCGCCCGAAGATGTGCTGCAGGAGAGAAGAGAAGACGGATAGTCATTCACATTGTACAGGGAATAGATTTCAAGATGAGATGCCGGAGGAGCATCTCCGAGATATTCCAGGGTGATATACCAGAGGGGCATCTCCTAGGTATTTCGAGTGAAATGTCAGAGGGGCATCGCCAAAATATTTCAATATGAAATTTCAAAGGGGCATCTCCATGACATTTTAAGGTGAGTCGTTGAAGAGGCATCTCAATCTAACATGCATGAGGGGCTTTGTATAGTTCAAATGAGAGAGATGCCAGAGGGATATCTCCAGGAGATGTAGCCGACGCTGCTGTTCTGGTGTTACCAGGAAAACCACTTCGCTATTATGTTATGTCAGTCTTTTTCTTTTTTCTGTTTCCCTCCTGACACGAAAGGAAAAAGAGAAGAAAAAGTGAGTAGCATCATGTCGACAGGGCCCTTTCATAGGAAGGTACTCACTGATTCAACAAATGGATGTTATCCCTATTCCTTTGTCTCCCACAGGGAGGGTAAAAAAGTAAACATAAAAATACCATCGTGTCAGCAAGGTCCCTCCGTAGGAAGATACTCATTGCCTCAAAAATAGATGATATCTGTCGAATCTACGTCGCACCGTAAAGTTGAACGAAGCTTTCCTCTTGGTGTGGGTTCGATTTTCGCATGTCATGGGATGTGGGAGTGAGTCGCCGTTGCGGCTCATCAGCAAAGCCGCTGAGTCACCGTCAGACTGCATCCGCTCTAGTTCGCAACTGTTGTTTGTTTTTCCCTATTTTTCTCATTTTTTTAAAGTAAAAAGAAAAATGCCAGCATGTCGGCAAGATCCCTCAGTAGGGAAATACTCGAATTTAGGCCGTATCACAGAGTTGAGCAGAAGTTCTCCTCTTGGTGCAAGTTCGATTTTCGCATATCATAGGGTGTGGTGGTGAATGCTGTCACCGTACCACATGGGATTTTAACAAAAAAGTAAAAATATATTGTATCCCTCCAAGCCTTCCCCACAGCTCCGAGTTGAGCAAGCTCTCCCCTAAGGCGGTGTCGATTCTTAGGATACCATAGTCCCTCATCTGTTTATCACATTTTGGGGAGAGCAGGCGGTCTGCGGGCTAGCGGTATGGGTGATGACGAGTACAATTACGGGGCTCAACGTGGGTTTAGGGGTGGATGCGAGTCGCCGTAACACCTCTCACCCGGTGAACTCCTGTAGGAATCATCGTTACCGAGATCTTATCAGTATGTCTGTACTTGCAATGCAGTATTTTCAGTCTGTCTGTACGGGCAATGCTAACGGTAGAAAGCATTGGATTCCGATATGGAGTTTTTCAGTCGTTTAGGGTGGTCAGCAATAGCAACATTACATTTTTTACTGTTAATGAAATTATGAGTAATCATTAAAAATTACTAGCACTAGCGACAATGCTATTAATGTTACTAGTAATGGATGTATTAGTAGTTATAGCTTGAATTGTGAACAGAGCCGTGTCATGCTCCTTCCCTATATCCCTACAATTGTAATCTCGACAGCTCCATGGAAAATTGAATCTTTCTCAGGTTAAACGAGTCACGTAGCTCAATGCTTGTCGAACATGTTTTTGAACGCATTCACGATTTCAGAGCCTACTACCGCGGCTGGTAATTTGTTCCAAGCCTGCGAGATTGCGATCGGGAAAGTGTTGCGCTATGGTCGTAGCGAAACGTTTTTCAACAAGTTTCGCCCCGTAGTTTCGGGTACGAATGTTATGATCCCTGTCGAAGAGGCCGATAGAACTCATGCTGTTGAATCCCTTCAGGTATTTGAAATTGAGGTGCGCCTTGCCGTCGGCCACCCCCCTTTCTGGGGGATGCGGCCTAGTGTCTGTATCTGTATTTGAAATTTTCAATGAGCTGGCCCCTCAGCCTACGTTGCTCGAGGATGATGAGGTGAAGCGCTTTCAGCTTATCCACGTAGCTGTGGTGACGTAGCTGCGGGATGAGCTTAGTAGCACGAGGCTGGATTGGTTCCAGTTGGCCATGTCCCTCCTCATATGTTGAGACCAGAATTGGATTGCATGCTCGAGGTAGGGACGGACAAAAGACTAAAACGGCAATACAATGTTCTTCGTTTCATAGAGGAAGTTACGAGAGATGTAGACAAGGTTACGATAAGCTATCTTGCAACTTTCTTAGACCTGCGCTGTACCTCGGGTCTGGATATAGGGGTGGAAGCAAGTTGGGAGCTCAAATCCCGCCCCGGTAAGGTTTTAGGGGTGGATGCGTGCCCACCTAGGACTCTTACCCAGGACGTCGCGGTAGGAAGTCAGAGCAAGACCACCGAGATTCCTCCGAGATCGAACTGGGTCCTCCCGATCATTCTTCTTCCGGGATGCCTCGACATCCAGCTGTGAAGCATGGACTACAAACTCGTAAGCTTTTACGAATTTCCTCGTCTGTTCCGCCAGGCTCTTACCAGCCTTCTCAATATCAAAACGTAAGTTTCTACTAAGGTCTGCAGCAAAACTCTCTGGATCACGCTTTCTAACAAGGTCCTCTTGGACATCACGTCTCTTGGCTCTCACCTCCGCATCGGACTCACAAGTCCTGCCGTTCTCCTCTCTCATCTCCACGTACTCACTGGTGACGTCCTCTTCGACATCCCTGTAAAGTATAGTACAAGTTCTTCATTTCTGTCATAAATCTTGCCAACAAAAAAAAAAGTATTTTAAAAAGTGCTCACGTTTTTTCTTTCAGATATGCAAGAACACGTCAGTGAACACATTAGTTTTGTATGCTGTATCCAGAGTAACGGAGAAATGTATTTATCAGCGCATAAATAAAATATGTATCTTAATATCATCGCCCCTGTATGCTGTGAATGTAACCGACTCATTTGATAATGGTTAACAAGAACCACGAGAACATACGGTGTTTTTGCTGTACTGTGTAATAATTTAACCACGATATATTCAGTTCGAATCATTTCATGCAATGAGAAGAATAGATATGATTTCTCGAGACATACGAAAATGTTTTCTCAACGAAACAAGTCTCTGGATGTTAATTTGATTAATGGATTATTGGCTACATAGATAATTTAAGTAGGTATAAATAGGTATACACGAAGAACGTGTTCATCATTTTCAAGAAGAAAAACATAAAAGTCGGTAAGAACATATCGAGTTTAATATGATAAAAAGGGAAATACATAAATTGATTAAGTCGATAGGAGCATTAAGACACAGAATTTCTAGGGTTAGGATTACATTTATTAATCGGTATAAGCTGAAAATGTGTCATTAAGGTACTTGTACACCTCAGACGGGTTGACAGTTATTTATCGATCGAATACAATAACCCTTTTGACGAGTCTATACAAGAAGGTATTCACCATTTCGTCTTATCAATCCTTGCTTCAACGAAGAATTCAACAGGGTACATTAAATAGTATTGTTTAATATACTTTACATGTATTTAGGTTGCCATTAAATTAATTTCATCATCTCATGAGAGTTCACTCTGTCCTAATTGAGTTATTTGAATAAGTTGAGCGTGACAAATTCAGAACGCTCTCGACATTGAGAAAACTTCCTCAATATGAACAGCACTGGCTGCTCCAGATGAGAGTTCTTCAACCAGAAGCAGCTCTTCATACTGATGCTAGTGATCTGTTCAGAAGCAGTCTTACGTCCTGGTGACCGTGTCTCCTTCAGCAAATGATCAGCTTACTGATTACCGTTTTTCCCTACATCCGCTCATCCTTTTGATGGCATAGCTTCATTCAGCAGCAGCTATTCCTACAGATGGCAGTATTATCCTCAGCAGGAGCTTTCCTTACTGCTAGCAGTGTTTTCCTCAGCCGCAGCTCTATCTCTTGATGTAATGCTTCGTTTAGAATCTCTTTCAGTCAACAGTGCCATTCCCCACATATATCGTAAAATTATTCAAGTCACAAAGCTACTCCTTCGAGGCAGGATGAAAACATGAGGATTTTTCTGACGTGTTATTATTATTTTGGAGACTCGGCGGAGTAAAAAGTGAGACGGCCAAAATTTAGGCCGTTTGGATTTTTTTTTTATTATACTACTGTGGCAAGCATATTTCCTCATCGGTGCAAACCAGTTTATTTGAATGAGTTGAAAATATTTATCTAGTAACAATGAATACGGACAACGCAGTGCATTGGGTACCCCTTCATTTTCTGTTGTATGTATAATGGCAAAGGAGTGTATCAAAAAGGGATCGGTGAACAAAGGCACTGATGTTACCGTCACTATCTCTGAGGAGGTGAGGCTTGCCATCTCCTAGAACGAGCGACACGATACCTTCATGGAGGCAAGAAACGCCATCAATGCTGAGGCTAGACCCGCCATCGTTGAGGAGGCGAGGAGCGACATCATCGAGGAGCTTAGAAGTTTATTTTTGAGGAAGTGAGATGTGCCATTCCTGAGAAGTCGAGACTCGCCCTCATTAACCGAATACACACTGCATATGTAATCACTTTATCTTATGGTGTATGTTATTGATGCCAGGGCAAACAAAAGTACGATAGCAGAAAAATTGAAACGATTTGATTGATGATTTTGGACGCCAATTACAAATTCACTTTAATAATTTATTGAGTTAGCTCCCGTTCTAACATGATAATAAGTTTATATGACATCTCTGCTGAAATCGTGTTCTATAATCGTTGG
>SDVV010037704.1:0-10810 GCA_016164225.1 Gammarus roeselii
AATGTGCTTCAGTACTCCACCCTGTTTAATGTGCTTCAGTACTCCACACCGTTTAATGTGCTTCAGTACTTTACACCGTTTAATGTGCTTTAGTACTCCACCCTGTTTAACGTGCTTCAGTACTCCACACCGTTTAATGTGCTTCAGTACTCCACCCTGTTTAATGTGCTTCAGTACTCCACACCGTTTAATGTGCTTCAGTACTATACACCGTTTAATGTGCTTTAGTACTCCACCCTGTTTAACGTGCTTCAGTACTCCACACCGTGTAATGTGCTTCAGTACTCCACCCTGTTTAATGTGCTTCAGTACTCCACACCGTTTAATTTGCTTCAGTACTATACACCGTTTAATGTGCTTTAGTACTCCACCCTGTTTAATGTGCTTCAGTACTCCACACCGTTTAATGTGCTTCAGTACTCCACACCGTTTAATGTGCTTCTGTACTCCACACCGTTTAATGTGCTTCAGTACTCCACACCGTTTAATGAGCTTCAATACTCCACACCGTTTAGCGTGTTTCAGTACTCCACACCGTTTAATGTGCTTCAGTACTCCACACCGTTTAATGTGATTCAGTACTCCACACCGTTTAATGTGCTTCAGTACTACACACCGTTTAATGTGATTCAGTACTCCATACCGTTTAATGTGCTTCAATACCCCGCACCGTAGAATATCCTCCAATGCCCCACACCGTTTACCGTGCTTCTATACCCCGCCCCGTAGAATGTCCTCTAATGCTCCACACCGTTTACCATGCTCAAATACCCCGCACCGTTTAATGCGCTTCAGTACTCCACACCGTTTAGTGTGCTTCAATACCCCGCACCGTAGAAAGTCCTCCAATGCTCCACACCATTTGCGTGCTTCAATACCCCGCACCGTAGAAAGTCCTCCAATGCTCCACACCGTTTACCGTGCTTCTATACCCCGCACCGTAGAATGTCCTCCAATGCTCCACTCCGTTTACCGTGCTTTAATACCCCGCACCGTTTATTGGTAGTTCAGAGGGAGCAAAGACGAATACTACCACACATTTGCCAGTCCTGTTAATCTTGGATCACGAATTTGTCGTGGTTTACATCCAAAATGCAGCTGTTCGACTTGGAAAAACGTTTCCTGCCTCAAAGTGTATTGTACTTCACGTCCATCTGCACGGCTGCCTTCCGTGCTCACGCTCGCGCACACTCTGCAACAGCGGAGAAGTAAACAGTGTTGGTTGTTTTAAATTTCGTACTAGTATTTTAGCTTTAATATCATATCAATTATGGGATGAATCGAGAAACGTTTTATAATTTGAAATCGGAGGTCATCTTTTTTCATTTAAAATATAGTGAATGTTCTGAGTTTTGATGAACCAGTTCTCTGTGACACATCATTCCTCAACCAAAAGTCCCATTGAGTATGCGGGCGGACCTAACCTCCTTCCTCACATAATCTGCCCACACAATCACAACATATAAAATTCGTACAACCGCAGACCAACACTTATAGAACACAAATAAAGACACGCACATGAATATTCATTTAGGGAAAATACTCGCAGGGGAGCACGTATTCCAATCCCGCTCAGGCACACAGGCTTTGATGTCCTGCTCCTGTTACCTGAATAGAGCAAAAGTGGACACTATGAAAACGTTCGGACAGCAGCTGACATTGCCCACCAGGTGGCCTGTGATAGAACTACACACGTTGTTGGGCAGGATTCTTTGTTTAGCTACTTTTTCAGATACTTCTTCCAAATTCTTCTAATCAACATTGGACAGAGTATTTATACAATGTAGCTATATACGTACTCGTGTCCAACACGACTGCACGGGCCATGCAGTGAAGCTTTCACCCTGAAAACCCAGATTGAATGCCGTGGTATTGGTAGTGGCTGTATATTGGATACAGTGGTGTGGGTCGTTTCAGTATATTGGATACAGTATGCGTCACCGACAGAATCAGAGGATTTCGTTTTCAATGGCGAAATACAGGTGTTGTCTGGATATTGAGCTAGTGCTCTTTGAGGAAAAACGTCTCCAACTGCAACAAAAACATGGAAAACACATCTAAATCAAAATAAATAATGTATTTTAATCGTCAAGCATTTCAAGTGGTCTGGGTAATTTTATCATGAAATTTTTTCTGTAACCCTACTGTGAAATATCCAAAAAAATGAAAGCCTGTTGATTTGATGGTGAGAAGCTTGTTACGGAACGCACAAACACACGTTGGATTCCGGTTGTTCCTGGCTTTGCATTAAGGTCATTGACTTGCATCGCTTGCAAATGATTGCCACTTAAGGCAACGAATTGACGTTTATTGAATGTTTAACAGTGAAAAAAATTATTATTATGTTATAAATTGAACAATACTTTCAAATTTTGTAATGCAAGCAGCTGCATCAAGTTTTTTCTAGTACCTCGTAAACATAGCTTATCAATTCTCACGTAGTTTACAACGTTGATAACATTCCAGGTTTTGGCACATACCTGAAATGCTACTACAATAAATTACAAAATAAATGAAGAACTATTAAAATAGAGCGAAAACGATTTCATTTTTTTTTGTGATTTGAGTTTTGACTGAACACGACTTGTTACGAAGTCAAGTACGACTAGGTGTATTATTTGTTAAGTTTAAATACCAACGAGCTTAGTATTTCAAATACCGGTAGCACAAAATGGAAGCGACTATATTAAATTTCCTAAAGGTGTATCTAGACATACTTCCATCTTTTTAGAAATTTCATGACAGAATATGCGAGCATTCAAATCTACAAACATTTATTTGTTATTATTTAATTTCCTAAACAGAATTTGCGTCTGAACAACAAAACGAGATTTCCAGCTCTAAATATTCGAACACGATTCGTGGAAAGGAGTCCCCTTCTCAGACCCGTTCACAGGATTAGTCATCAAAATTTAAATAGCTGGAAAGGTTGAAAGTTATTTCATTAGTCTACTATAGTTACCGATTTAATGGTAGAGGGAACGGCTGCTCTGACTGGTTAAAAGGCTTGCACATTTCCAATGAAATCCCAAAGATCAATAAGCTGAAAATGTTGCCGTTTCATACCGTTGTCAGAGACTGAAAGCTGCTAAATAATAGCAAGTGCATATTTTATGTTAAGCACTGATGAAGAAAGACACCAACGCCTCGTTTTCTTTGCTGCCGTTAAACTAAAATTATTTGAATCGTCGGTCGTAGCAGAAAACGTCATGGCAGAGGCGATTTTATGGGAGAACTTTTGCGTATGTTGCAACTACTGTTTACAGAAGAGTTCCGAAAATTATATTGATGTTAAATATAAAGTTTCTTCAAGTAATGACTTATGTTTACGTTATTAGGAGCTGCTAACCGTCGCTACTCTGTATTCTTTATCCTCACGGGTAAGAAGTCGAACAAAACAGGCTCTGGAGGCGATGCAGAATTTTTTTTTTTTTTGGGGGGGGGTATTTGTTTGAAAAACTACCAGAAATAAATATTATTAGTTGAGATGAAATCAAAATTGGAATAAAATTCGTAAAAAAGTACTTCAACATACCACCGACTAATCCCTTCCCTTCCCGCTATATTATTAAAGTGTTCTTCTATTACGGTACCAATTTATAATATCATCAGTTGTTTTGTACATAACATTATTTAATTCTTCCATTTCGGTACCAATTCTATAATATCATCAGCTATTGTTTTATTACTGTAGACCCTCTGTCTTCCAAATGACGCAAGGAACTTGAATCCTTTTCCAACATTGTCGACGTTTCAGTTATGGGATTAAACGTTGCCTGCTCCAGTTTCTTGCCAAAATGAGATGCAGAGTAAGTCTAACTAACTTCTATTACAGCAGGCTATCGACACTGTTTGGAACTATGCGCCTCCTCTTATGACGGATTCTTTTACAAGTCAAGTAATGCTCACAGAAGGTGATTGCATATGTTTAACAATACAAACGCAGAGTTTGGCATATGAGAGGAATATTTAGCTAGTCTTGTAAGAAATCACGAAAAAATAAACTCAAAATTTTCTGGCCTTCCTGTGGTGAACCGTATTGTATAAATATATTTCACAAGGAGAGAGCCTTTGTTTCCATGAACTACTGTAGCCGGTTTTCACGGTGTAAAAAGAGTTATTTGGAACAGCTCTTCACATTGTCCGTACACTACGACTATCCACGATTTATTCGTTCCTGCTCAATGATTGGCGTCATTGCATGATCCCGCACACTCAAACTCGATCCATCTACGACTATCTACGATTTTTTAATTCCTGCTCACTGATTGGCATCATTGCATGATCC
The DNA here is from genome assembly GCA_016164225.1 of Gammarus roeselii. NCBI lineage: Eukaryota > Metazoa > Arthropoda > Malacostraca > Amphipoda > Gammaridae > Gammarus > Gammarus roeselii. The sequence continues at coordinate 4,289 of SDVV010037704.1, forward strand.
CGCTCACTTAAAGTCGATCCAACTACGATTATCCACGATTTATTAATTCCTGCTGAATGGTTGACATTATTGCATGATCCCGCTCACTCAAACTCGATCTAACTACGACTATCCACGATTTATTCATTCCGACTCAGTGTTTGACATCATTGCATGATCCCGCTCACTGAAACTCGATCTAACTACGATGATCTACGATATATTCATTCCTGTTCAATGGTTGGCATTATTGCATGATCCCGCTCACTCAAACTCGATACAACTACGACTATCCACGATTCATTCGTTCCTGCTCAGTGGCTGGCATCATTGCATGATGCCGCTCACTCAAAATCGATCCAATAACGACTATCACGATTTATTCATTCCTGCTCAATGATTGGGATAATTGCATGATCCAGCTCGCTCAAACTCAATCCAACTAAGACGATCCACGACTTATTCATTCTGGCTCAATGGTTGACATCATTGCATGATCCCGATCAATCAAACTTGATCTAACTACAACTATCCACGATTAATTCCTTCCTGCTCAATGGTTGGCATCATTGCATGACCCCCGCTCACTCAAACTTGAACCAACTACGACTATCAACATTTTTTTCATTCCTGCTCTATGGTTGACATCATTGCATGATCCAGCTCCCTCAAACTCGATCTACCAACGACTATCCACGATTTTTCATTCCTGCTCAATGATTGGCAACATTGCATGATCCTGCTCACTCAAACTCGATCCAACTCCTGCTCAATGGTTGGCATCGTTGTATGATCCGATCCACTTAAACTCGATCCGACTTCTGCTCAATGGTTGGCATCAGTGCATGATCCGTCTCACTCAAACTCGATCCAATTACGACTATCCATGATTTACTCCTTTCTGCTCATTAGTTGGCATCATTGCATGATCCCGCTCATTCAAACTCGATCTAACTACGACTATCCAGGATTCATTTATCCCTGCTCAATGGTTGACCTCATTGCATGATCCCGCTCACCCAAACTCGATCCAACTACGACTATCCACGATATATCCATTCCTGCTCAATGGTTGGCATCATGGCATGATCCCGCTCACTTAAACTCGATCCAACTACGATTATCAACGATTTATTGATTCCTGCTCAATGATTGGCATCATTGCATGATCCCGCTCACTCAAAATTGATCCAACTACGACTATCCACGAGTTGTTCATTCTTACTCAATGGTCGGCATCATTGCATGATCCCGCTCACTCAAACTCGATCCATCTACGATTATCCACGATTTATTCGTTCCTGCTCAATGGCTGGAATCATTGCATGATCCCGCTCGCTTAAACTCGAGCCAACTACGACTATCCACAATTTATTCACTCCTGCTCAATGGTTGGCATCATTACATGATTCCGCTCACTCAAATTCAATCCAACTACGACTATCAACGATTTATTCGTTCCTGCTCAATTGTTCCCATCATTACATGATTCCGCTCACTCAAACTCAATCCAACTACGACTATCCACGATTTATTCGTTCCTGCTCAATGATTGGCATCATTGCATGATCCCGCTCACTCAAACTCGATCCAAATACGATTACCCATGAATTATTCATTCATACTCAATTATTGGCATCATTGCATGACCCCGCTCACTCAAACTTGATCCAACTCCTGCTCAATGGTTGGCATCATTGCATGATCCCGCTCACCCAAACTAGATCCAACTACGACTATCCACGAGTTGTTCATTCATACTCAATGGTCGGCATCATTGCATGATCCCGCTCACTCAAACTCGATCCATCTACGATTATCCACGATTTATTCGTTCCTGCTCAATGGCTGGAATCATTGCATGATCCCGCTCGCTTAAACTCGAGCCAACTACGACTATCCACAATTTATTCACTCCTGCTCAATGGTTGGCATCATTACATGATTCCGCTCACTCAAATTCAATCCAACTACGACTATCAACGATTTATTCGTTCCTGCTCAATTGTTTCCATCATTACATGATTCCGCTCACTCAAACTCAATCCAACTACGACTATCCACGATTTATTCGTTCCTGCTCAATGTTTGGCATCATTGCATGATCCCGCTCAATGGAAACTTGATCAAACTAAGACAATCAGCGATATACTGGTTCCTGCTCAATGGTTGGCATCATTGCACGATCCTGCTCACTCAAACTCGATCCAACGACGACTATCCACGATTTATTCAATCATGCTCAATGTTTGGCATCATTGCATGATCTCACTCGATGGAAACTCGATGGAACTAGAACTATCCACGATATATATATGTTCCTGCTCAATAATTGGCATCATTGCAAGATCCCGCTCACTCAAACTCGATCCAACTACGACTATCCACGATTTATCCATGCCTGCTCAATGATTGGCATCATTGTTGGATCCAGATCACTCAAACTCGATCTAACTAAGACTATCCACGATTTATTCATTCCGGCTCTATGTTTGGCATCATTGCATGATCCCGCTCACTCAAACTTGCTCCGACTACGACTATCCAAGATTTATTAACTCCTGCTCAATGGATGGCATCATTACGCGATTCCGCTCACTCAAACTCGATCCAACTACGACCATCAACGATTTATTGATTCCTGCTAAATGGTTGGCATCATAGCATGATCCCACTCCCTCAAACTCGATCTAACTACGACTATCCACGAATTATTCAATCCTGCTCATTGGTTGGCGACATTGCATGATCCCGCTCACTCAAACTAGATCCAACTCCTGCTCGGTGGTTGGCATCATTGCATGATCCCGCTCACTCAAACTCGATCCAACTAGAACTATCCACGATTTATTCATTCCTACTCAATGGTTGGCATCATTGCATGATCCCGCTCACTCAAACTCGATCTAACTAGGACGATCCGCGATTTATTTATTCCTGCTCAATGGTTGACATCATTGCATGATCCCGCTCAATCAAACTTGATCTAACTACAACTATCCACGATTAATTCATTCCTGCTCAATGGTTGGCATCGTTGTATGACCCCCGCTCACTCAAACTTGATCCAACTACGACTATCAACGATTTTTTCATTCCTGCTCTATAGTTGACATCATTGCATGATCCAGCTCACTCAAACTCGATCTAACAGCGACTGTCCACGATTTTGGTTGGCATCATTGCATGATCCGGTCCACTTAATGGTTGGCATTAAGGTTGGCATCATTGCATGATCCGGTCCACTTAAACTCGATCCGACTTCTGCTCAATGGTTGGCATCGTTGCATGATCCGTCTCACTCAAACTCGATCCAACTACGACTATCCCCGATTTACTCCTTTCTGCTCAATAGTTGGCATTAGTGCATGATCCCGCTCACTCAAACTCGATCTAACTACGACTATCCACGATTCATTTATTCCTGCTCAATGTTTGGCCTCATTGCATGATCCCGCTCACCCAAACTCGATCGAACTACGATTATTATCGATTTATTGATTCCTGCTCAATGGTTGGCATCATTGCATGATCCCGCTCACTCAAACTCGATCTAACTACGACTATCCACGAATTATTCAATCCTGCTCATTGGTTGGCGACATTGCATGATCCCGCTCACTCAAACTCGATCCAACTCCTGCTCGGTGGTTGGCATCATTGCATGATCCCGCTCACTCAAACTCGATCCAACTAGAACTATCCACGATTTATTCATTCCTACTCAATTTTTGGCATCATTGCATGATCCCGCTCACTTAAAGTCGATCCAACTACGATTATCCACGATTTATTAATTCCTGCTGAATGGTTGACATTATTGCATGATCCCGCTCACTCAAACTCGATCCAACTACGACTATCCACGATTCATTCGTTCTTGCTCATTGGTTGGCATTACTCTATGATCCTTCTCACTTGAACTCGATCCAACTACGACCATCCACGATTTATTTGTTCCGGCTCATTGGTTGGCAGCATTGCATGATCAAGCTCACTCAAACTCGATCCAACTACGACTATCCACGATTTATTCATTCCTGATCAATGGGTGGCATCATTGCATGATCCCGCTCACTCAAGCTCAATCTAACTACGACTATCCACGATTTATTCATTCCTGCTCAATGGTTGGCAACGTTGCATGATCCCGCTCACTCCATCTCGATCCATTCCCTGCTCAATGGCTAGCAACATTGCATGATCCGACTCGCTCAAACTCGATCCAAGCACGACTTTCCACGACTTATCATTTCCTTCTCAATGATTGGCATCATTGCATGATCTCGCTCACTCAAAACCGATCCAACTACGGTTATCTACGATTCATTCATTCCTGCTCAATGATTGGCATCATTGCATGATCCCGCTCACTCAAACTCGATCCAACTACGACTATCCATGATTTATTCGTTCCTTCTCAATGATTGGCATCATTGCATGACCCCGCTCACTCAAACTCGATCGAGCAGGAATGAATAAACATACAAAGTGTCAAGTCACACTAGTTTATAGTCCTCCCAAGAGCAACGTCGCAGATGATATCGATCTTTACAACACCTTCGTCGATGTGGTCAGAACACAAACAGTATAGTACTTGGAGACTTCAATATTCCCGACATCGATTGGGAAGCAGAAGAGTGTACGGTCACTGGTCAACGCCTGATTGACTTTGCTGACGATAAGTTTATGACCCAAATGGTAAAGACACCTATAAGAGGTAGCAATATTCTTGATCTTATATTCAGTGCAAGCGACTCTCATGTCATGAACGTCGAAGTGGGCGAACCCCTCGGAAATAGCGACCACAACTGTATTCGTTTTATGATTGAGCTCAAGTTGATAACGTCAACTAACTGCAAAAAAGCCCCTAACTTTAGATTTGCAAGCTTTGATAGCTTAAGAGATGCAATGGCTTCCGCTGATATAACCCTCGGAGAAGATGTCAATCAATCGCTAACCAATTTTTTGAGTGTACTTCAAAATATTGGGAATGACCATGTCCCTCGCAAAAACAGGCGAACAGCAGTCAATCAGCCCAAGTACTGGGAAGGAGAGTTGCAGCGTCTTCAATCGCAAAAGAAAGCAAAGCACTCGAATAAACAGAAACACCCACACGACGATGCTGCAAAAAATGAGTACAAAATCAGCAGACGGATTTTTAAGACGGTCCAAAAACGTAAGAAAAAAAAATTACAAAAATGAAATTGCGACCAACGCCAAAACTAATCCGAAACAATTTTTCAGTTATATATCAAGCAAAAAAACCTCAAGATCTGTAATTGGCCCTCTTAAAAATGATATCGGGGAGCTAGAAACTGACGACACTAAAATGAGTGTTCTTCTTAACCAATTTTTCTGTTCTGTATTTACGTTAAAGAATGTGGATATTCCTAACCCTGAGGATATCATAGCGCAAAGACAAATCGAAGCCCTCAGCACAGTAACTTTACCCCTGCCGTAGTTATTAAATATATAGAAAAATTGAAAGTTACAAAATCTCCCGGTCCAAACCAAGTTTATCCCAGAATACTGAAAGAGACTACGAACGAAATTGCCGAACATCTAGCAAACATTTTCACCCAGTCTCTCACAAATGTCACCTGCCCCTCTCAATGGAAAGAGGCCAACGTCACCCCAATTTTCAAAGAAGAGACAAAAAGTGTCCCGAAAACTACCGTCCTATAAGTCTCACTTCAGTCATAGGCAAATTGATGGAAAGTTTGATCACGGATAAAATTACAGAATTCTTAGAATTAAATCAGTTAATAGTTAACTCTCAGCATGGCTTCAGACGCAATTGTTCATGTCTTACTAACCTGCTGCTTTTTTCGAGAATATTATTGAATTTCACGACTCGAAATCTCCGATCGACATCATTTACCTTGACTTTCAAAAGGCTCTCGACAAAATTCCTCACAACCGCTTGGTTAGTAAGTTGCACAGCATCGGTATTCGAGGTGAACTCAATAACAGGATAAAATGCTGGCTCACGGGCAGACGGCAGCGAGTCGTACTTAATGGAGCTTCCTCCAATTGGGGTAAAGTTACAAGCGGCGTGCCCCAAGGATCTGTGTTAGGTCCAGTTCTCTTCATAATATTCATAAACAATCTCGACAGCAACGTACTCTCGAACATTAGTAAGTTTGCAGACGATACCAAACTAGGAGGATAAGTGCAAACCAAAATCGAGTGCGAGCAGATCCAATCAGATTTGAACAAAATTGTTGAATGGTCAGAAAAGTGGCAAATGAAATTCAATATCGACAAGTGTAAAGTTATGCACATTGGTCACCAAAACCCTAAACACGATTATCCAATGTCCGGAAACAAACTGATGCCCGCCATCGAAGAGAGAGATCCATGTGTCATAATTAGTCACGACTTGAGAAGCACCAAGCAATGTAACGATGCAGCCAAAAAAGGCAATAAAATGTTATGCATGATATCCCGCACAATCTCGTACAAGAGCAGAAATAGTATTCGCAAGTTATACACTGCCTTTGTTAGACCGTACCTTGAGTATTCCGTCCAATTCTGGTC
>SDVV010037705.1:0-10809 GCA_016164225.1 Gammarus roeselii
TTAGTTTTGGCGTTGGTCGCAATTTCATTTTCGTAATCTTTTTTCTTACGTTTTTGGACCGTCTTAAAAATCCGTCTGCTGATTTTGTACTCATTTTTTGCAGCATCGTCGTGTGGGTTTTTCTGTTTATTCGAGTGCTTTGCTTTCTTTTGCGATTGAAGACGCTGCAACTCGCCTTTCCAGTACTTAGGCTGATGGACTGCTGTTCGTCTGTTTTTGCGAGGGACATGGTCATTTTCAATATTTTGAAGTGCACTCAAAAAATTGTTTAGCGATTGATTGACATCTTGTCCGAGGGTTATATCTGCGGAAGCCATTGCCTCTCTTAAGCTATCAAAGTTAGCTAATCTAAAGTTAGGGACTTTTTTGCAGTTAGTTGACGTTATCAACTTGAGCTCAATCATAAAACGAATACAGTCGGTGTATGTCAATTTGTGGAGGTATTGGTGGTGGTAGTTGGCACCATAGTATAAGTACTGAAGGAAAAATACACTGTTAATGGACCTTCCTTTTCGACGCTGCATCTACATAAGTGTGTCCATAAAAATGACGGTTCTCTTTTTTGAATTAATACAAGCAGAAAAATGGGTCCAAGAAGGGATCTCAGGGGATGACATTTTTATTCCTCACGTAATGTTCATATTTGGTTCACATACTGTTTAAATGAAAAAAATAAATAAAAAAAAGTGATGTTGCACTGCTATTTGCAATGATATAAACAATTTTAAAAGGATATTAACTTTATCTAGTAGCGTACCTTTGCAAATGCTAATTGTTCCTTGTCACGAAACGCCGAGGTAAGCATTTATATTGCAAGCAGTCATTTACAAGTTCTCTGGCAGCAAAAGTATCGACCGGATAGGAACAGGCATAATTCCATGCAATCTACAGCACGGTTGTTGTGCTGCTCTTAAAACAGTATAGTAGCCACGAGAGCGTGAATCACAACTCATGCTGCGTCGGATGGCTGAGTGGTTAGCGTGGTCGTTGCTTTCAGACTGAAATGTTCCAATAATGGAATCATTGTTCATTTACATTTTGTCTCCCGACCCTTTTTTTGGTATGTTCTCTCTATAACTTCAAAACACTTCAATTTGTCGGCAACTTATAACAAACAAGCACAATGCTTCCTAATTGTACGACAACACAACCAGGAACACCAAGAAAAGAAGAGGCAACACCAGGCAAATCTCCGTAACAGACAAAACATCCGCGCTCAAATCCCTCACCATCGGCACCTAATTAACCGTACAACTAATCTTATTCGCTTCCTTCTGGTACACAGTTTAAAGTTACCCGCCCCACCGCTACAACGACCAATCGAACCTTGTGACCACCAAACGCACCCCCACCATCGGCCTCACTGTCATGATCATCAGACGTAGCACCACCATCACGACCACCAACCACAACACCGCGGCCAGCCCCAACTCCAGCAACCGCACCAGTGGCTCCATCCTCCAAACCAGACAATCCCTCAGGTCGACGATTTTGGCCCCCTGCGGAAATTGAAAGTTTTTTTTTATTGCGTACGTCATCAGAGTCTCAACTGAGACCGCCGATATCACTAAGATTTTTTTCACTTCCCCATTAAGAATCATGTCTTCAAACATACCATGAAAATTACGACAGATTTTTCCCTCGGGAAGCACAAGCACATCACAGATTTTAAAAAAAATCACATTGGCTTCACCGACACTAGTTGTGGCAAATACTCGTGAGATCACAGGAAGCATCCTCTTCCACTTTTCCTCAAATTCTCTTCTCTCATGCAGCTGTCTTGCCTCATGGCTCACTATCACCTAAGAAACATCCTCTGTTAGTGCTCAATCCCCTCTCCTCTCCGATAGCATATCCATTATATAAACCGATGTCTCCACATGGGCACCCGAGACTTTAACCCCCGTAAGATGCTGAGAACTGATGGCACAACACTAAGAGGCAAAACCTAGGAATCAGAACGACCTAAATAATCACAGCTACCATTAGGCCCACAAGTATAATAGAAGTAGCACAGAACAGTGCTCCCAGTTACCAACAAACAGTCAATAGGGCCAGCCCAAAGACTAGTACATGATATAGATGCGTGGAACTGATAAAAACAACCAGTCTAAACTAAACAGCGGAATTTAATCCGCTTCAGTAGACTCGCCTCCAGCATTCATTATGAATCAACCTGTGAAGTAGGAGATGGTCACTTCACAAGTCGTACTTCGAATGAGATACTAAACAGGTCTAGACTGAGGACAGGCACGACGGAGCCAAGATCTGCAACGGGGCAGGATATCTAGGACAGTGCTAGCTAGCCCTATAGTCCAGGATGGCGCACATGACTAGGGACAGGGGTTCTGGCCTCGGCTGAGCAGGTGGACGTTACTCCATAATAGAGCATCAACAGCTATCACTGCAGGAGCGAATGTGACAGGGTAGCTAACAGCAGAATCCGTGAGCGTCTGGTACACGTAAGTCACATATTATGTTTCTTATTCTGGACAAAGTAAAAGTATGGGTTCTAAACGAGTAAGAAACAATCAGGGAACTATTGGCACGGGTGGTGTTTTACACAGCGTTTCAAAAAGCGGAGCTCTTATGTGGAGAAAAGTGGGCGAGTGGAAACGGGGAAGAAATCGCGAGTGAAAAAAGGGTGTTGAGTGTTGGGTGCACTGAAGATTGTAATTAGCTGTAGGACATTGGTATGGAAGCCGGGAGAGGGTATGAGGGATTAGTTGTCCCAACTGTACTATACAGTTGGAACAACTAACCCCCATGCAAGGGGGGACGGCATGAGGAGTTAGTTGTCCCAACTGTACTCCAAGTGGGGACGTGGAGGGTGAGAGTGAGATTTAATATTTTCGAGATGAAACCATCTGTCTAACCGGCATGACGCTGAGGGACAGATGGTGGGGATGGATGAAACCATCTGTCTAACCGGCATGACGCTGAGGGACAGATGGTGGGGATGGATGATGGGAGATTGGTGAAAAGGTGATTAATGTGGAAGTGGATGGGCGTAGGCCTAGAGGAAGACCAAAATTTGGATGGATGGATGACGTGAGGCAGGGTGGAGACACCGAGGAGCGTGCAATGAAGAGACGTGCGAAGAGCATGATTGTAGATGGAAGAGTTTCGCCGAGGCTCCGATGCGAATTCTCCGTCTTGATGTATTAAGAAAAGGGATGGACGTGCGTGGAGGAGGGCCCGGAAATTATGACGCAGCTGGGGTATTTCATGAAAGCTGTCGGGCCCTGCTGCGGACACTTCACTCGGACCTCACTCCTTACCCAATGTGTGTGGTACGGGGTCCAGGCCGGACCCATTAGCGAAAAGGCTTAGTTTTGGTATGTGAGGGAGTACTGAGAGGAGTAAGCGGTGCGTCTCGCCACACCACTTCTAGGGGATTCGGTCTTAAAAGTGCACTAGATTTCACGTCATCGAAATGTTGTTCACAATTTATAGCAGTGGAATCGGGTTCATTAAGTAACATGGCAGTCATATAAAGCGTGAAAATAGTCTAATATAATTTCTGAAGCGTATCAACAATTACCATCTGAAGAAATGCGCACGAATGACTAGGGTTTTGAAAAAAATCATTTTGCCATTCTGCGTGTTTGAACAGGCTCTAGTTTTACTACTACTCAGCGCAAACTCTTCGAGCTGGTTTACTTCCATAGAAACTGGTGATTGTTGCTATATAATAGTTTAACTTCCTAACATTGTATGTATTTTACTAATTCACGTGATGGTTAAATTACTTGGCTAAGCGGTCAAATTCAGCTGAAGACCTTGAACGCGGCAGCGTTGGCAAATTGATTAAATTTTTCTTGGTCTAACACAAGACATCCGGGTCAAGAAACTGATGTTTCTTAAAATATTGGCACCACGAGTAGGGGTTAGTGGTTGTTGATAACACCGTGTGGAAGATTTGATTGAGATGTATGGAATGGTGTACAGAGATTGGTGATGGTGTATGAAATGGTGTGGAAGGCTTGGTGGTGGTGTATGGCACAATGTGGAGAGGTTGGTGGCGGTGTTGGTGTATGGTGCTATGTGGCGGGGTTAGTGATGTTGTATGACACTGAGTGTAGGGGTTGGTCGTGATGTATGGGATGGTGTAGAGGGATTGGTGGTAGTGTATGGCACTGCTTGGAGGGTTTGGGAGAGTTATATATCACTGTCGTCTGAGGTAGTGAATTGTCTGTAGCAACTGAAAATTACCAACTAGATCACGAAAACATAACTTCAATTATTTGTGATTTTTCCATTACATTCCGCGATGGACATGTTCTATTTCAACAGAAAAAATCCTAAACAATTGCTGATTAGCACGAAAGAATGCGCAAAAAGTTTTTAATTTTTAAGATTTGAACAATGAATGAAACCTTACCTCGTAATGAAGTGCTTAAGAGTGCGGTAATAGAAGTAGCACAGAACAGTCAAAAAAAGAAAAAAAACGTAAGCGATATCATACCAACAACTCCGCCAGCAGTGCCCGACAAAACGACACAGCGACCTCCGCCCGTTTAAACACGAGGTACACAACAAATACAAGTGCCCATCAAAACACCACCACAGGTCCTAGCAAAAAAGTTTCTGTCATCAATTCAGTCCGAGTTAGAGGCAGTAGTCGCAGCTCCGCTAGTACAACCCGTGTAAACGAAAACGAAAGTCTTGGCTCTGACACAAGACCTCAGAGAAGAAGCAAAATAAGTCAAGCAAATCAAGTCAATGTGACTAACGGTACTCTCAAAGGTTATTACGTGAACGCTAGAAGTCTCAGAGACGAAATCGAAGACTTAGGTATCCTTGCATTGAATGAAAGTATCGACATGATAGAAATCACAGAATCGTGGATGAAATTGAGCACCAGGCATTACTTAGGCGAATTTACTCTTCCCGTTTACTCACTATTTCACAAAGATAGACAAGGCCGAGAGGACGGAGGAGTGCTGTTTAGCGTGAAAAACACCCTGCAAATATTAGAAGTCACCATTATAAACGACAGGCACGACATAGTATCAATCAAAGTAGTCGGCAAGCATATAGAATGTCAAATCACTCTCGTCTATCGCCCTCCTAAAAGCAAGGTTGCAGATGATATCGATCTTTACAACACCCTCGTCGATGTTGTCACAACACAACACAGTATTGTGCTTGACAACTTCAATATCCCCGACATTGATCGGGAATCAGACGAATGTACTGCCACCGGCCCACGTATGATTGATTTTGCAGACGATAAGTTCATGACCCAAATGGTGAAGACACCTACAAGAGGTAGCAACATTCTTGATCTTCTATTTTGTGCAAGCGACTCTCATGTCACGAACGTCGAAGTAGGCGAACTAGTAACCACAACTGTACCCGTTTTTTGATAGAGCTCCAGTTGAAAACATCAACAAACTGCGAAAAAGACCCTAACTTCAGATTAGCTAATTTTGATGGCTTAAGATAGTCAATGGTGTCAGCAAATATAACCATCGGACATGATGTCAATCAATCGCTTGACTATTTCTTGACTGCGCTTAAAAATATCGAACATGAGCATATCCCACGCAAAAACAGGCGAACAACAGCCTATCAGCCCAAGTACTGGAAAGGAGAATAGCAGCGCCTCCATTCACGTAAGAAAGCAAAGCATTCAGTTAAGCAAAGACATCCACATGACATAGCAAAAAATGAATACAAAATTAGCAGACGAGATCTAAAGAGGGTCCTGAAACGTAAGGAGAAAGATTATGCAAATTAAATTGCTGACAATGCCGAAACAATTTTTTAGTTATATTACGAGCAAAAAAAATGCAAAATCTGTAATAGGTTCTCTCGAGAATGATGTTGGTGAGCTAGAAACCGACGACACCAAAATGAGTGTCCTACTTAATGAATACTTTTATGTTAGAGAATCAGGATATTCCTAATCCTGAGGATATCGTAGCTGCAAAATGAATTGAAGCCCTCACCACAGCGAAATTTTCCCCCGCCAAAGTTATAAAATATCTAGATAAATTGAAAGTCACCAAATCTCCAGGTCCAGACCCAATTCATCCTAGAATTCTAAAAGAGACTAGAAACAAAAACGCCGAACATTTATCAAACATTTTCACCCAATCTCTCACAAATAGCACCTGCGCCACCAAATGGAAAGAGACCAATGTTAAACCAATTTTTAAAAATGGGGACAAAAAGTGTCCCGGCAACTTCCGTCCAATTAGTCTCACCTCAGTCATTGGCAAGTTAATGGAAAGCTTGATAACGGATAAATTGCAGAATTCTTAGAATCAAACAAACTAATTGGCGACTCCCAGCATGGCTTTAGACACAACCGGTCCTGTCTTACAAATCTGCTACTCTTTTTCCAGAAATATAGTCGAAATCCACGACAAAATTTTTTCAATCGATGTCATTTACCTTGACCTTCAGAAGGCCTTTGATAAAGTCCCCCACAAGCGCCTAATTAGTAAATTGCACAGCATCGGTATTCGAGGCGAGCTTAACAACTGGATAAAATGCTGGCTTACGGACAGACGGCAGCGAGTTGTACTTAACGGAGCTTCCTCCCCCTGGGGGTAACGTTACAAGCGCCGTGCCTAAAGGATCTGTGTTAGGGCCAGTTCTCATTATAATATTCATTAACGATCTCGATAGCAACGTACTGTCAAACATCAGAAAGCTTGCAGACGATACTAAGATCGGAGGAAAGGTGCAAACTGAACTAGAGTGTCAGTAGATCCAACTAGACTTGAACAAAATTGTTGATTGGTCAGAAAAGTGGCAAATGAAATTTAATGTCGACAAATGCAAAGTTATGCACATAGGTATTCATAACCCCAAACACGAAAATTCAATGTCTGGAAAAAAACTCATTTCCGTCAACGAACAGAGAGAATTAGGTGTCATCATTAGAATCGACTTAAAAAGCAGCAAGCAATGTAACGATGCTGCCAAGAAAGGCAACACAATGCTAGGTATGATATCCCGCACTATCTCTAACAAAAACCAGCACAGTATGCTCAAGTTATTTAATGCATTTGTTAGACCGCATCTCGAGTATGCCGTTCAATTCTGGTCTCCATTCCTTAGAAAAGACGTTATTAAACTTGAGAAGGTTCAACGTAGAGCTACCAAACTCATCCCCTCGCTGCGGAATAAATCGTACGAAGACAGGCTTCGTGAACTCAATCGTTATTCGCTAGAGAAACGTCGAGTCAGAGGCGACATCATAGAAGTGTGGAAGATTATGAAGGGTAAGGAAAACGTCGACCGAGCGAGCCTTTTCACTCTAGATACAAACGGAGTGACTAGAAACAATGGATACAAAATCGTTGGGAAACGTTTCTCACTCGACATCACGAGCAATTTCTTCACGTATAGAGTTGTCGAAGAATGGAAAAAACTTCCAGTGGAGGTTGTAAACTGCAATACAATCGAAACGTTCAAGTCGCGGCTTGATAAGTTGTACATAAATCGCCGATAAATAGCTAAACCGTTCCATTTCCTGTTGTTATAAAACAAACAGAAATGGCACACGAAGCTCTCTTAGACGTTCTACTTCAAAACTAATCCTCTTGCTATCGAAAGGCAACCTAGTTTGGGCCAATAGGCCTCCTAGACGTTCTACTCCAGAACTAACACTCTTGCTACCAAAAGAGGCAACCTAGTTTGGGCCAATAGTCCTGTTGTTGTCGTCCTACGCTTGTAAACACTTGTAAACTATTCATTAACAAGAAACAAAATTATCCAAACTAACAATTTCCTCCTACTTACTTCCAACTCGGAGACCTGTACTTACGTCGCTCGTTCACTGCTAAAGAAGTTACTTCCTGAGTTTCTGCCATTTAAGCCCTAACAAGTCAATTGAGCCATAACTCTTTCCCAACTCAACTCTATGTCAAGCTGTCTGGCATGTGTCCACAGTGCTGGGGGACCACTTAATTTACGCCTCACTGGGGGCGTCGGCACAATGCTGTTTTATCAGCACTTCTTTTCCGAGTTCGGGTTAAACTCAACTGACGATTTTTCTTGGAAGTCGTCACAGGCTCAGGACTGGAGGATGAGCGACTGGTCATTTCAACGACCGAGTAACTGGCATTCCGAGGGGAGAGGAAAGGTAAAAGTTTCTCAGTGGTGGATTGCCTCCTGTCTTCAAGAGACGTTCATGCGGTGGCGGATTGCCTCCTGTCTTGTAAGGGACGTTCATGCAGTGGCGGATTGCTACTGTCTTGCATAGGACGTTCATGCAGTGTCGGATTGCCTCCTGTCTTGCAAGGGACGTTAATGCAGTGACGGATTGCCTCCTGTCTTGCAAGGGACGTTCATGCAGTGGCGGATTGCTTCCTGTCTTGCAAGGGACGTTCATGCAGTGGCGGATTGCCTCTTGTCTTGCAAGGGACGTTCCTGCATTGGTGGATTGCCTCCTGTCTTACAAGGAACGTTCATGCAGTGGTGGATTGCCTTCTGTCTTGCATGGGACCTTCATGTAGTGGCGGATTGCCTCCTGTCTTGTAAGGGACGTTCATGCAGTGGCGGATTGCCTCCTGTCTTGCAAAGACGTTCATGCAGTGGCGGATTGCCTCCTGTCCTGCGAGGGACGTTCATGCAGTGGCAGATTGCCTCTTGTCTTGCAAAGGACGTTTATGCAGTGGCAGATTGCCGCTTGACTTGCATGGGACGTTCATGCAGTGGCGGATTGCCTCCTGTCTTGCAAGGGACGTTCATGCAGTGACGGATTGCCTCCTGTCTTGCAAAGAACGTTCATGCAGTGGCGGATTGCCTTCTGTCTTGCAAGGGACGTTCATGCAGTGGTGGATTGCCTCCTGTCTTGCGAAGGACGTTCATGCAGTGGCGGATTGCCTCTTGTCTTGCAAGGGACGTTCATGCAGTGGCGGATTGCTTCCCGTCTTGCAGGGAACGTTCATGCAGTGGCGGATTCCCTCCTGTCTTGCAAGGGACGTTCATGCAGTGGCGGATTGCCTCCTGTCTTGCAAGGGACGTTCATGCAGTGACGGATTGCCTCCTGTCTTGCAAGGGACGTTCATGCAGTGGCGGATTGCCTCCTGTCTTGCACGGGACGTTCATGTTTTACGTTTCAAGTATTGAAAGTGCAACGGATAAAAGGAACGAAGTAGATATAATAAAACTAATCAAAGAAATCATACATTAAACAGGGGAATGGATGTATTTAATGAGACTGGCTACATTGAGTTTCTTACCACGTCGATTCCAAATGCATTATGAGTCACAGTAATACAGTTATAAGATTGTAGATGACTGAAATAGTATCTCCCCTAAATATTGTGCACAATTGATTATTAATTCTCTCATTGCAATGACTGAAATAATATTCCCTCTAAATATTGTGCATGATTTATAAATAAAAGCATATTTCACGGGTTGTCTGGCATTAGACAGAAACGCTTAGGGCTTAACGTATTACACGGCGAATACTCAGTTTTCAGTGTTCACGCTTGTTATAACGAATAAACGATCTGTCAAGTAACGTATTACACGGCGAATACTCAGTTTTCAGTGTTCACGCTTGTTATAACGAATAAACGATCTGTCAAGTAACGTATTACACGGCGAATACTCAGTTTTCAGTGTTCACGCTTGTTATAACGAATAAACGATCTGTCAAGTAACGTATTACACGGCGAATACTCAGTTTTCAGTGTTCACGCTTGTTATAACGAATAAACGATCTGTCAAGTAACGTATTACACGGCGAATACTCAGTTTTCAGTGTTCACGCTTGTTATAACGAATAAACGATCTGTCAAGTAACGTATTACACGGCGAATACTCAGTTTTCAGTGTTCACGCTTGTTATAACGAATAAACGATCTGTCAAGTAACGTATTACACGGCGAATACTCAGTTTTCAGTGTTCACGCTTGTTATAACGAATAAACGATCTGTCAAGTAACGTATTACACGGCGAATACTCAGTTTTCAGTGTTCACGCTTGTTATAACGAATAAACGATCTGTCAAGTAACGTATTACACGGCGAATACTCAGTTTTCAGTGTTCACGCTTGTTATAACGAATAAACGATCTGTCAAGTAACGTATTACACGGCGAATACTCAGTTTTCAGTGTTCACGCTTGTTATAACGAAAAAACGATCTGTCAAGTATATTGCTTCAGATTTTTCCAATTTTGATTGATATCAATTAAAATTTTATTGATGTAGTAAATAAACACATTTATCTCCCCCCTGAATTACGATAGGCTAGTCACAGCAACTACTTCAAACTCTCTCTTGCACGCTTAATAAATTCCCACGCTACTCTACCTTACATAAAAACAACAACTCTTAGCATCGTTACACGACGTCGTCTCACCCATCTTCAGTCAAACCAATCCATGCCTATATTTACCACCGCCCATACATGAAGCAAATGACAGGCTTACCCATAGCTCCATGTAATGCAAAAAAAAAGGCTTCAATCCAAAGGGTTGCCGGAGAGAATCTTCGAGGACACCATCGCATTAATGAAGAGTTACACGTGTAGAACATTCAATAGGCGAGAAATGGTTACATGCTCCACTGACCGTCGCACGCCATCTTTTCATCTGGGGCGGCTAGAAGTGAATTGTCAATATGACATCAACACGGTATAGGACGATTTTGAATCTTGACAAAATGAATAAATATTGTTAAGTCTTGTATAAAAGCATACAAGAAGTGTTGTTGCACAAACTTATACAAATATAATATAGAAAGATGAATCAATGTAAAAAGACTTTTAAAACTCAACATATTTCTGGATGAAAGATAAATCAACCTACACAAATGAAGGAAGCTTCACAA
>SDVV010037706.1:0-10809 GCA_016164225.1 Gammarus roeselii
AGCTGTTGATTCGTCTATCTGCAGCGAGCTGGTAATTCGTCTATCAGCAGCGAGCTGGTAATTCGTCTATCTGCAGCGAGCTGGTAATTCGTCTATCTGCAGCTAGCTGTTGATTCGTCTATCAGCAGCGAGCTCTTGATTCGTCTATCAGCAGCGAGCTGGTAATTCGTCTATCTGCAGCGAGCTGGTAATTCGTCTATCTGCAGCGAGCTGGTAATTCGTCTATCTGCAGCTAGCTGTTGATTCGTCTATCTGCAGCGAGCTGTAAATTTGTTTTTTATGTTGAGCAGTAAATGTTTCATGGCTGCAACAAATTTTGTTTCCCTATGACAAAATGAAAACAAGAGTGACCCTGGTGTGTAAACACCAAGTCATGACATGTCACCAAAAATAAAAAACCCAGTACACTGCCGAGTCTATTTGGAGAACAAATGCAGGTATGGAGTGCCAGGGAAAGACTGTGACTTCAAAAACCCAAAGTGATGTAACAAATTCACTGAATTAGGCTTGCAAGGCTTCAAACTCAACTATGTTAGAAATTTCCTCCATTTGTGTGCAATGAGGTGCGTGTTCCGTCGTATGCAATGCAACAAGAAAATGTTGTCTGACGGCACATGAGGAACACAAGAAAGCACAAAAACACCATCATCATCAACTGCCGTGTATGACGATGAAATCCATGCGATTGGTCCAGTCAATACCTGCAATGGCTTTCGAGGCAACACTAATCTCAGCAATCTACTTAAAAACGCCTTACATGTCCATGTTGGTCGAAGCGGTGTGCAATGAACGGTGATTGTGCTGTAACTGTGATAACAGAGGTATGTATAGTCGAGCCTAAATCGTACAATACCCATGGAAGCTGACTCACAAGTTTGGTTGTGTCGGATGGCCGAGGGGTTAGCGTTTTGACTCGTTTTCACGCGACGCTGGATTGAATCTTGGGGAGGACTAAAGAATAAAAAATTACATGACCAAGACAAGAAAAACGATGAACAGAAAGCGATGTAAGAACGACTAGAAACTGGAAGCATATTTGTGTTAATGCTGACAATTTTTCAATCTCCAAAACCAAAATTGTTCCAATAATTGATGAATCCGTTTAACTGGTAGGAGGAAACGAGGCACCGAGTGAACTATCGTGTGAGCACTTCAAAGGACTATCAAGCATACGGAGAATCCCCTGCCCAATCTTGAGCATCCTCAGAAAACTAGGCACCGAGTGATCTATTGTGTGAGCACTTCAAGGGACCATTAAGCATCTCAGAGTATCCCCTGCCAAATCTTGAGCATCCTCAGAAAATTCATAGATAAATGTTCTGAATTTGTAAAATCTATTGATGGCATAGGTAGCACTAGCACACGCTCGTATCATACGACAACCCTGCTATCCTGTTAGAACAAAGCATACAAGTGGCTACTGGCTACGTCACTACAAATGTTGTGGCAAAAATCAATGGACTCTTCTGAAATCTCGCAAGCAATGAAACATCATCTTCCCTCTAGCGAGCGGTAGTCGCCTCTTAGGCCATCATATTAATAACCCGTTTCTTCGACATACAGACAGCCAAAGTATTCAAAAGAGTACTGAAAGAAGAAAAACAATTTTCTTGAGAAGTATTAATAGCTCAAATTTAAGCTCCATGGTTTGAGAACTGGGAAACTTCCGTCCCAGTGGAAGTGCTTAGTGAGTCCCACTCAGCACTGTGCTTGGCCCTCTGCTCTTTCTAAGGGTGCTAATGATCTCTTATTACAACCAACCCTGAAAATCTGGAAAGACCTTAAAGTTTATAAGGTGCCTGGAAAGGGACGTTATTTTTATTCTCATGACCTCGAATTTACAAGCCAGTAATGTTCTTGGAAGTGTAGGTACTTGGTGGATACAAATAGACCTTGCAAATCACAAATGCTATTGAATCTTTCCTAGGAGGTGCCAAGATAACTAAGTTTATTTCATTGCACTTCAGGATCTGGGTCTATGAGCCTGTTGCCCACCCTATGTCTTATCCAGGTTGTTTTTCTGGTTCTTCCGAATCTTCAAGAATATATGCCAACATTATAAACGGTCTGTTACACGAATCGACGTCAGTAAGTTGTAAAACTCATTTCACTCATATGTTCACACCGCACCAACACATTTGGTGCACATATCTGCAGAAAGGACAAGTGTTTCGTAAATTGTAGTATGAACAAGTCTGTGTTTGTGTTGCTATTTGAATAAAACATCATTGATATTAGATAGTATTAACATATGATTTTGTAACATTCAATATGTGTCACACAAATTTAATTAATGAATACAACTTGGTTCATGTTCATTGATGTAAACAACAGCCCTCGTTCGAATTGAAGAAGAAATTTAAGGGAATGCATTTGCCTATAAGTGTATCTCTGAAATATTATAGTAACCAGTTCCATGGAAGGTTAACGGAATAAAATCGTCAAATTGCCTATATTCAGTGAGATTACATAATATTTTAATTCATGTCGGCAGGCATTGCAATTTTGCAAGGGTTGTCCGACAAAGAATTCGTCTGCAATTCATCTGGCTGGTATTGACCTCAGTAGTTCATGTTTAGCTGGATAGCTGAGTTGATGCTAAAGCGTGCATTCTTAACTTTATCCACTTGATTATTGTTTCATAAATCGCGCTGGGAGGCATAGTCGAATCTGAGATACGTCGTATATGGTACTTCTCTGCAGTAGGTACAGTAGCGAAAAAATGGGAATTTCTTACGGTATTATACCTGGACAACCCTTCTTTAGGGATAATTTCAATTAAATTTCTAATGAGTTAAAATGTCGAGCGGAAAATCATCATTAAAGATTTCTCTTACTCTTCAATCATAAACGATTTTTCTTTCGCTACTCTGCAATAAACGGAGTTAATGACATGGCCTGGAACTTGACTTGCATTGACCTTGACCTTTGAATGGAGCCTAGAATATGCTTGTCCATTTTTTGTTGCAAGCATTGACCTTCAAAACCTTTTGATGGAGCCTGGAATATGCTTGTCCAATTTTTGTTGCAAGCATTGACCTTCAAAACCTTTTGATGGAGCCTGGAATATGCTTGTCCAATTTTTGTTGCAAGCATCGACCTTCAAAACCTTTTGATGAAGCCTGGAATATGCTTGTCCATTTTTTGTTGCAAGCATTGACCTTCAAAACCTTTTGATGGAGCCTGGAATATGCTTGTCCAATTTGGTTGCAAGCATTGACCTTCAAAACCTTTTGATGGAGCCTGGAATGTGCTTGTCCAATTTGGTTGCAAGTATTGACCTTCCGAACCTTTGGGTGGAGCCTAGAATATGCTTGTCCAATTTGGTTGCAAGCATTGACCTTAGAAACCTTTGAATGAAGCTTAGAATACGCTTGTCCAATTTGGTTGCAAGTATTGACATTCAAAATCTTTGGATGGAGCTTAGAATATGCTTGTCCAATTTTTTGTTGCAAGCATTGACCTTCAAAACCTTTTGATGGAGCCTGGAATATGCTTGTCCAATTTGGTTGCAAGCATTGACCTTCGAAACCTTTGGGTGGAGCCTAGAATATGCTTGTCCAATTTGGTTGCAAGCATTGACCTTCGAAACTTTTGGGTGGAGCCTAGAATATGCTTGTCCAATTTGGTTGCAAGCATTGACCTTCGAAATCTGTGATTGAAGCTTAGAATATGCTTGTCCAATTTGGTTGCAAGTATTGACGTTCAAAACCTTTGGATGGAGCTTAGAATATGCTTGTCCAATTTGGTTGCAAGCATTGACCTTCAAAACCTTTGAATGGAGCCTGGAATATGCTTGTCCAATTTGATGGCAACCCTCCAGTTTCTTTTTAAAAACGGCCGCCATACACCAGTGTCCCAGAGTGTTAGGCTTGAGTAGGAGTTATCGCGTTAATTTATCGCGATGACGATATCGGGTCATCGATTATCCGACATCTCGCGTTTCCGGTTCATTGGTAGCGCCGATACTTTCGGTTCCAAACTAGCTATAATCGATAACTTTATTTGTTGGTTTCGTTTTAGTAAAGGGGCGAAAACTGGGAACCGAACAACGGTCAAAACCCAACTAATCGTCTTAACGTCATTTTTAAAACATTCGCTCAGCGTCAGTCTCTCGCTAGCTGTTGTACGGGTAGGTGATGCTTCTGCGCGCTCCTTGTTTTTCAAGTAATCATTCTTTATTGTAATTGAGAAGTGCTTTATCATTTCATGGTATAGAATTGGTGATGGGGTCTCATGAGACCGTGCCCGTGTTGAGTCGAGGAGATTCAGCGGAGTCGATTGACTCTGAGCTCACTGAGGCTGAGGAGCCTAAGTCACCCTGGCCCTTCCTTGGCAAGTGGGCTAAGTACAACAAGATGGTTGGCGACAGCTACATCTTTCAGTGCTTGTCCTGCCTCCCCAAGATCACAGAAGTGAAAGTG
This sequence comes from Gammarus roeselii, assembly GCA_016164225.1. Taxonomy (NCBI): domain Eukaryota; kingdom Metazoa; phylum Arthropoda; class Malacostraca; order Amphipoda; family Gammaridae; genus Gammarus; species Gammarus roeselii. Next base: position 4,425 of record SDVV010037706.1, read on the forward strand.
AACAAAGCAACCAAGGCCAACCTTAAGAGCCACTTCAACAGGATTCATCCTGATGAGTCAAAACAGGTTTACGAAGCTTGCAAGGCCCACGCTGGGCCTGGTGGTCGCCGCAAAAATTTGTACGGCCGGTTAGTCCCAGACGGCGGGTCAACCAGCAAGAAACGGCGGCAGGTGTTTATCACGGAGACCATTAGCATCACAGCAAGAGGTAAATGAAGGGTTTTCTATCAATTTACTGATAGCATGTAATTGTGTTTATATAAGGCATCGGTATCGTTCGTATCGAAATTTTTGAATTTTTCGGTTATCGCCTTAGCGAAGGATTAATGTATTTGTTAGTTATCCACTATCACATTTGACCGATAAATTTTTCGGTTATCGCCGATACAGTTTGCGGTTATCGCCGATACAGTTTGCAGTTATCGCCGTTAGTTATCGCCGATAAGTTATCGCCGATAAAGTTATAGCCGATAAAGTTATGGGTTATCGTGTTAGAAAAATAGCAAACCGAAAGATGCGGAAAATGTTGAAGCAGATATAAATCACATTTCCTTTTTAAAACAACACGCATTTTTTCGAAGTTGAATTAGCTTCTAAGATTGGGAAAAAATTCAGTTGTAAAAACCAAGTCCTCATAGTACTCAAGCACCAACGCATCAGTGTTGAGAAAGAAAGCATGCGGTATTTAGGCTTACGTGCTTGCAAACACTAACTTCCGAACCTCACCATCAAAATTATGGAAACTCATTAGGAGCCTCAACAACACAAACACGAACCACTTACACACATGAGGCAATCTTTCCACCCAACACACACATTACCTTCAGACCAACAACAAGCAGACATACTTAACAAACACTATGCAAACACTTGCCACCTTCCACACCACTCAGACAACAGGAGGATACTCAAACAGCTACACAGATTGCAGACTGATCCAAACATGGAAATTCCCTTCACACCAGCCATGACGATAGCCGCCATCCGCCAGACCAAAAATTCTTCAGCCGCGGGCCCAGACGGCATATCATACATTCACTTTAAACATCTTGGGCCACATGCCATTGCGGCCCTCACAGACATCTTTAACTCTTCCGTACTACACAATGCAATACCCAACACTTGGAAACAAGCTAAAATCATCCCCATCCTAAAACATAACTAAGTTTCTACAGATTCAGCCTCATATAGACCCATTTCATCATTCCCAACCCCTCGAAAATCTTGGAGAGACTGGTTTTTAACAAAATTAATGCACACATCCCACTCTCCCCTACGCAACAAGGTTTCAGGGCGCAGCACCACCGTCACGCTCCTCACCAACCTCACCCAGACCATCCATGATTGCCTGAACGAAAAGAAGCCAGCCAAACGAACCCTGGTATGCGCTATCGACATTAGGGAGACCTTCGACACAGTTCCAAGACACGTCCTCATAAACAAAATACTCAACACCCACATTTATCCAAATTATAAGAGGTGGCTTGCTAATTTCCTCTCCAGTAGACATGCACACACTGCCTACAACAACAAGCCTTCGCGAATCCGCAACTACCCCAATAGTGTCTCACAGGGATCCGACCTTTTCAATGCCTTTATGCACGACCTGCCCATTCCCACAGAACCCAACACCCACAACAGCTCATTCGCGGACGACCTCACAATAATTACACAACACCACAAACACGAGACCGCTGCTGCACACCTCCAGCAGTATCCAAACTCCCTTAAAGTCTGGCTGCTGGACAACAAAATAAAGGTGTCCGCAAGCAAGTCGTCTCTCACAGTGTTGACTCCGGATAACAGTGAACACCGCATCCACCCCCATGTCACGCTCAACAACACCCCCAATCCCCACTACATCATCCTTGGAGTAACTTATGACACGGGGATGACATTAAAACCTCACATAGCCAACATTGGCACCAAAACTAGACCCAGACTGAACGTGTCTCGGGTACTCACTACAGCCTCCTACGGTCACTCCAAGGAATCAATTACAACACTATACAAGCAATTCATCAGGCCCGTTATCTCCTATGCAAACACCGCTTGGTCCTCGGACCTTGCACCCACACATTAACTCCCTGCAAAGGATACAGAACACGGCCTTGCGCATTGCAACGGGCTGCACACAGACTTCTCCCATTCCGCACTTGCACGAAGAAACCAACGTCCTTCCTCTCAAGCATCATCTTGATATGAGAGGGAGCCAATTCTTCAACAAGATCTCAGACCCCGCACACCCCTGCTACAACCTACTTAATCCTCATCCAGCCAACCGACATCTAAAAAACACACCGGCAACACACTTTGGTTCCTTTTATGCGACCATTCCTGAACCTCAGATAACACATCCATGCACAAACAGATACACACACACTTTACAGCTCTTGCATTAGCTGAACGCAGAGTCAACACGATCTTGCAGAGTCACCCACCTGGGGTGGACATGGAGGAGTTAGGGCTACCCAGGGGTGACAGGGCTCGGCTCCCCTGTCGAGGCTGCGGTGCGGGCAACACACGGCCCTACAGTCATACCAGCATAGACTGGGAAATGTCCCTTCCGATTTCTGCGTGCGGTGCCGGGGTTCACCCGATGCGGTCGAGCGCGTCATGTCGTCGTGCCCAACCATCGCACCCGGCAGGCTCCACCATAACTTCACGTCAGTGCGTGATCTATGGGAGCGCCCGCGCGACAGCATCAACTACCTCATGAGGTTGGGACTAATATAGGGCCTGTCACCAGCTGTAGCACTCCCAACACCAACACACACGTCGGTGGGTTCCCGGGCCTCGGGCTGTGCGCTGGCCGTGGCTCTTCCATCGCAGGGGGAGCTGGGGTTGAGCAACAACAACAACGAATACAGAACAAAGCACCATTGGATGATCAAGTTGGCAAAGGTTGAGGCAAGTAGCGGCAGACTCTAGAAACAATTATTTAAACCCGCTAAAGAGTATTGCTCTCCTCCCTGAATCCAACACAAGTAGAAAGATCTAGAAAGACGCGAAGCTCAAAGAAGTTACACATCAAAAATTAGCCAGGAAATGGATTATCATGAAAACATCGGATCTTGACGTAAGCATGCTGTCATGCCGTACTTTCTTCATCGTATCATGATCTAAGCATGCCGTTATGATGACGCACATTTTGCATCGGATCTTGACGTAAGCATGCTGTCATGCCATACTTTCTTCATCGTCTCTTGCGGTAAGTATTCTGTTATGCCAAATTCTTCATCGTATCCTGATGTAATCATGCTCTTATGCCGTACCTTCTTCATCGTATTCTGACGTAAGCGTGCTGTTATGACGCACTTTCTTCGTCGTATCCTGACGTAAGCATGCTGTTAGGACGCACTTTCTTCGTCGTATCCTGATGCATGCATGCTATTATGACTCACTTTTTTCGTCGTATCCTGATGTAAGCATTTTGTTATGACCCACTTTCTTCGTTGTATCCTGATGTAAGCATGCTGTTAGGACGCACTTTCTTCGTAGTATCCTGACGCAAGCATGCTGTTAGGACGCACCTCCTTCGTCGTATCCTGATGTATGCATGCTGTTAGGACTTACTTTCTTCGTCGTATCCTGACGTAAGCATGCTGTTATGACCCACTTTCTTCGTCGTATCCTGACGTAAATATGCTGTTAGGACGCACTTTGTTCGTCGTATCCTGACCTAAGCATGCTGTTATGACCCACTTTCTTCGTCGTATCCTGATGTAATCATGCTATTATGTCGCACTTTCTTCGTCGTATTCTGATGTAAGCATGCTGTTATGACTCGCTTTCTTCGTCGTATCCTGGTGTAAGCATGCTGTGATGATGCCCTTTCTTCGTTGTATCCTGATGTGTACATGCTGTCATGACCCACTGTCTTCGTTGTATCCTGATGTAAGCATGCTGTTGTGACTCACTATCTTCGTCGTATCCTGAGGTAGTAATGCTATTATGTCGCACGTCCTCGTGTTAAGCTTCAGAAGCCATCTAAGCGGAGTTTCACGATCAGAACTTCAGTATTTACAAGTGTAAGAAGACAACAAAAGGCCTTTTGGCCCAAACTGGGTTGCCTTTTGATAGTAAGAAGATTAGTTCTGAAGTAGAATGTATAAGATAGCATCTTGAGTCTTTATATTTACTGTTTTAATAGATCAAGAAATGGGCCTAGTTTATTGAGTGATCACAAATGCCATTGTGCAGTATTTCTTGGACGATCCGTCCCTGCAAACATCGCTGGTAAAAAGTGTTAACAAATTTGTGATAAACAAATGAATAGTATATTCTTCATTTAAAGGCTTTGGGTTGGAGACGAGCAGCTAAGCCCTGGAGTAGATCGGCTTCTGTACTGCGTCGCAGCACTTGTATGATTACACTGCCACCATGCAAGGGTATTGCCACAAACGAATGGTGACCATATGATGGCGCACAGTATCTGTACCGAAGGAGCACAACCGAGTACCGTCGTCAAACGATACCACCGTCAACCACAGTATTATCCATAACCTATACCGCGCAATGTATTGCTTATGACTGTGGTAGTATTAGAGACGACCCATATATCGATCAATCGGGCAGACCAAAGAGGTGCCGTGTGTGGTGTTAGTACATTCGTACGTGTGTACGCTAACACCCCTCCCTCGCCCTTAGTGGGGGTGAGGGGTGGCGTGTGATCGATCGTCCGAGCGTGTTGCGGCTGCTCCCTATTGGTGCTCTGGGCACAGGATCGATGATCGAGGCCGGCTGCTAGTGGCGGGATTGGCTTCTGATCGATCCGGGGGAGTTGCCTTGGACGAGGAGAGGGGGCTGAAGGAGGGCTCCTCCTGCTCTGTAAGGAGGGACCAAAAGAACTTGTTGTTGTTGGGCTTGTTAATGCTGCTGCTTGTCCTGGCTGGTGCGCACTAGCTGCTGAGTAGTGAAGCAGAGCGTGTGTGCCGTGGCAAAGCGCTGCTGCTGTAGGATTGTTTCCTGAGGTGGTGGGTGGGTGCTTGTGGGGAAACCAAGCCCGGACTCATCTCTCGGGCCATGTGGTGTTGCGAGGTACACATCCCCGACGATTATCTCTAGAACCCTACTGCTTCAACCTAACCGCCGTCGTCGTAAGTGCGATGGAAGCTCCACTGGTACCTACAGAAACGTCTGTATTTGTATTGCTGTGACTGTTGATTGATCTCATCAACGTCAACTTCAGTGTAGACGTCTAAACCAGTGATGAACTCTTGTGATCGAGGGGATCAGCGTCGGTTGTTGGATCTGCAGTTGAGTGATCAATATTTAGCCTAGCTTGGGGTTGGCGTGGATCGATCCCTAGACCACTCCTTTAGTCTATACATTGCTCAGTCTGATGCGTGGGGCGGTGAGTGCTGCTGTACTGTACCATCACAACAGGCAGCAGCAGCACGGTGACACCACAGCTGACGAAGCTCTTCGACTTAGGCACCGGCAGTAAGCACAGCTTGTCTTGTGCCGCTTTGGTTACCGTTTTTAAGTGCTTCGTGTCGGCTTCAGGCATCGTGATCGCGTTTTGCATTCGAAAAATCATAGCACTGTTGCCTTGCGTTTTTGATGAAGCTCCCTCTGTGTATCTCTCACGTCTCAACCAAATTTGTGTTTGTGTAGTGCATGCAGTCTGTTAAGGCTGTTCAAGTTACCGTGGCATCGTCATGCGTGAAGTGGTCGTGTTGGTGTGCAGCTTCTGACAGCATCGACTCATGAAATCATGTTGAGAACGATAAGCTTTCCTTCAGTTTTGCGATTGTGTCGATAAACCGTGGGATCAGACTCGGATTGTGAGCTTTGACAATGCTAGTTGACGGTTTATGGCAAAGGAGAACTTTTACTATGAGAAGTTGTAGACCGTGCGCCCGTGCTCGTTCCCACGACTAGTGAGGGACGTCGGTAACTACACGGTACAAGTGTACCTGATGTTGGCTTGTTGGAGAAGTTCTCTAAAGACTCAGTGTAAGATGGACGCTAACTTAAGAAAATGATGATAAGAGATACCGCAAACATTTTTTGCGTTGAATCTCAGTGTTGCATTTCCTGAAACTTCATTAGAACACGAATTCCATCGTCACAGTATTATAAACATTACAAATGACATTCTTTCGAAGAAATCGCAGGCAATTCTGCCTATCCTTTAGTTGACGTTAAAGTGCACCTCTTGATATGTCCCCTCTCCCACACCCAACTGATGCTCGTGTGCCGCACGTCCAACTGCGAGTAGTGATCACTGTCCCCTCTCCCACACCCAACTGATGCTCGTGTGCCGCACGTCCAACTGCGAGTAGTGATCACTGTCCCCTCTCCCACACCCAACTGATGCTCGTGTGCCGCACGTCCAACTGCGAGTAGTGATCACTGTCCCCTCTCCCACACCCAACTG
>SDVV010037707.1:0-10809 GCA_016164225.1 Gammarus roeselii
CATGAGGTTGCCTTTTGATAGCAAAAGGATTAGTTCTGAAGGAAAACGTCTATGAGAGCTTAATGTGTCATTTCTGATTTTAAAACATCGGAAGAGAACGGTTTTGTTAATTAATGGCGATTCGTGTAAAATTTATCGTGTCGTGACTTAAACGTTGCGATTGTAGTGCTGTTTACAACATCCGATAGAAGTTGTTCCATTCTTCAACAACTCTACACGTGAAGAAATTGCACGTGATGTTAAGTAAGAAACGCGTCCCAACTTTCTTGTATCCATAGTTCCTAGTCACTCCGTTCGCATCTAGAGTGAGAGGCGCGCTCGGTCGATGTTGTCTTTGCCCTTCACAATCTTCCACACCTCGATCATGTCACCTGACTCGACGCTTCTCTAGTGAATAAAGACTGAGTTCGCGTAGTCTCTCTTAGCACGATTTATTGAGGAGCGAAGGGATAAGTTTGATAGCTGTACGCTGAACATTTTCTAATTCAATAACGTTTTTTCTATAAAATGGAGACCAGAATTAGACGGAATACTCGAGGTGCGGTCCAACAACTGCGTTATATAACTTGACCATACTGTATTGGTTTTTGTACGAGATGGTGCGGGATATCATACTTAGGATTTTGTCACCTTTTTTGGCAGCATCGTTACGTTGCTTGCGACTTATTAAGTCTTTACTAATAATGAATCCTAAAACAGTCTCTTCGGTGACATCAATCGGTTTTTCTCCGAACATTGAATATTCGTGCTTGAGGTTATGAGGACCTATGTGCGTAACCTTACAATATGTCTTCATTCAATTTCATTTTCCACATTTCTGAACAATCATCATTTTCTATTCAATTCATTTGAATCTGCTGACACTCGAGTTCAGTTTGCACTTTCCCTCCTGTCTTAGTATCGTTTGAAAACTTGTTGATGTTTGAAAGCACGTTGCTATCGAGATCGTTCGTGAATTTCTTGAGGAGAACTGGACCTAACATGGATCCTTGAGGTACGCCGCTTGTAACATTACCCCAAGGGGAGGAAGCTCCAGTAGGTACAAATCGTTGCCGTCTGTCTATAAGCTAACAATTTATCCAGTCAATAAGCTTGCCCCAAATAGCGATGCTGTGCAATTTACTAATTAAGTGCCTGTGGTGGACTTTATTGAAGGCCATCTGAAAGTCAAGCTAAATGATGTCGATTAAAGATTTTGTGTCGTAAATTTCTTGAAAAAGTGGCAGGCAGGCCTATCCACTTATTTGATACTAAAAATTCTGTAGTTTCATCCTTCACCAAACTTCCCAACCATTTGAGATGAGACTAAATGGTCTGTCAATGCCGAGACACTTCTCGTCCCTATTTTGAAAATTGAAGTGACACTTCGAAGAAACTCTAGAAACCATTTATAAGTACGAGTTTATCATGACTTTATGACCCCACCATCACATCAGAATCATGTGATGGTGGGGTCAATAACAATGCGTAATGACACCATAGCAATCTGCGAGACTGTTGGTTTCTGCAGTTCATTTAAATTACCTCAGTAAATGCAGAAGGAGATAGCAAATGAGAGACGTCAGTTACTGCATGGATAATATCCGGTGAAAATAGTTCCGTAAACCTTTTACTCAAAAAATTGTTGATTTCAACCCAATTACGTGCAATTACACTCGTGATCGAAGTCCTCCAGTCATAAGTTTTTTTGCTCCCAAGTAAATGGTATATTTGAACACTTAATTTCCTTGAACCTCAGAATATTTAAACCCATAACCAAATTCAAAACAGAATTGAAGTTTCGAATGAGTGCAATCTCTCCCATGGCCTTTGTTCGACAATCACCATTTTTTTTTAAACGCTACTCTATGTAAAAGGACAACTTGAATAAATACATTTGATTAGATTATGTGAACCTCGATCACGGCCACGTTTGAATTCAGAAAGTAAGTTAAATGATGGGAGCAATTCCCGTATACTAACATTCATATCAGTGAACATGTATACATAGTGAGGAAAGTATTCCCGCTGAACTGCAGCCCAGTAATATTTCATGAACAAATATTGTAGTTCAGAACATGTTATATTTCTTTGTGATGAATTTCAATCTAAAAGTCTCAATGGAACAGCTTTTCTCATAACATTGAACATAATTTTTGGATGAAGGGTCTGCGATGGACTTGACAATTTGTCGTATATGAGCTTGTGTTTTCCCAAGTTATAACACACAGTCGCTTTTCTTATCAATTTTAAACAAACACTTGCAAGCATTTTTATTTGGCTGGTTGCCCTCACTGCATGTGCCTGGCCACCAAACATTTCTGCCACCTCTCCTGATACTTCTTCTCGCTGCTGGTGCTGCCACTGCTTTAAAATTGAAAAATATTCAGATTTTTACTTGTTGCCAGAATTTAGGATGCTATTCGAAGTGTAACAGCACCATATTTTTCCCACTTTTTTGGGCTGCCAAACATGCAAGCGTCGTTTAGGAAAAGCTTTGTTGGGTAGGATACCTTCACTTGTTACTGAGCGAGAGAACCACAGCGCTTTAGCAGCAGTGGGTTAAGGCAACGACCGTTCGAGGTACGAACGGATTGAAACATTAATCCATTGCATGGGGAAGGAGGAATAAAGAACAAGACGGAATAGAAACCTTCCAGGCACCTCTACGTGGGCTTCATATGAGCTCTCATAATAAAACCTGTTTTCTAGTTCATCAACTACTCTGCCTTTACAAGGATTTCCTTCTAATCCAATTTTCTACCGCCGTGGTATTGGCTTGTTTGACAGGGCAGAAAGTATCTGGCTTACCGACCATTGAGAGTTGTATCAGGTAAACAGGAGTGCTGTAATAGAACCATCTGTAAAGACTACTTTCGACTTCTCAACTAAATATCCCTTTGGCTGTTCGACAATGATTGCTTAATCAAGGCCGTTTGAAAGAAGCAAAGTCGAAAATAATGTCAAACATATTTTAGCCGATTTGTTTCAATTTCGGTCGTCAAATGATTTGAATTTTATTAGATTAGAGTTTCCAGGGTACGTTATGTCTATCAAAAATGTCGATCATCACAATCCAAGTTTGATACGATCTGTGAGAGATTTTTTGTGAATCGAGAATAATAAGCTTCACTGTTCATGGTTGTTCATGTTATTTCAGTCTATCCCCAAACTGTCCATAACAGATGTCAGTTCAACGCACTAAATGATGTAAACTGCGATTGTTTGAAAGATATTCGTTGACCGACAGATTGTTCAGTACATTGCAGTTTGGGTAACATTATAAAGATTGAACGAAACGTTCTGTTCCGATTTGGTATCAATCAGCTAATATTTGGGTGCCATATTGTTAGGGTCGCTGAATGTACGTGGCTGTAGTACGAATGATGTAAAGAGGAGGGAGTTTGGCGAGCTGTTTGTGAGGAGGAAGTTCGATGTGTTGGTGCTGAGTGAGACGAAATTGAAAGGTAATGGAGAATGGGAGTTTTGTGTGGTAAGTGACAGAAGGTCTGGTGTGGAGGAAGGTTGGGCACGAAAAGGTGTGGTTTTGATATTGAGTGATCGATTGACTAGTAGCGTTACTGAGTGGAAGGAGGTGTCTTCAAGATTAATGTGGGTGAAAATTAGGTTAGGCGTATAATGATGGGTATTTGTGAGTGCATATGGTCCAGGTAGCTAAAAGAGTGAGAAGGAGAGGAATCAGTTCTGGACTGACCAAAGTGAGTGTATTGAGAGTTTTGGAGGTCAATTCAATGTAGTTGTACTGGGTGACCTTAACGCGAGAGTTGGAGATGCAGTGGTGGAAAAATGAGATGTCGTTCACGGTAGAAATGACAGTGGAGGAAACCTGATAGGTCTGTGTATGGAGCAAAAGTTTGGTGGTCGGAAAAAAAATTGTTCAAGAAGCGAGATATCCACAAGTACACATGGGTGAGGATGGCCCATGGTGCAGTGGTGGAGATAGCCCAGCTAGATTTTGTGCTAATATCAAAGAGAGTGGTGGGGAGGCTAATGGATGTGCGGGTGTTGAGAGGAAGAACGGAGGAGTGTCTGACCATCTGCTGGTGGAAGGTAGATTAATAGTGGAGCAGAAGTGGAAGGGCAACAAACGAGTGGAAGAAAGAAGAGAGGTAGTGAAAGTGAGTGGACTGAATGTAAGAAGTAGAGCCAAGGAGTTCCAACAGGCGTTGAGGGAAGAATATAACAACGTGAGAGGACAGGATCGGAGAGTTGTGGAGGAAGAATGGGAGGCGTTAAGGGATGCATTGCTGAGATGTGCGAAGAAGGTGTGTGCGCGCCATGTGGGCGGGTGCAGAAGGAAAGGTTGCAAGTGGTAGAAAGAGGAGGTCAAACTGCCGGTGACACGGAAAAGAGGACCGTTTGAGGAGTGGTTGCAGGTGAAGTCGGTGGCGGCTTATGGAAGCTACAAAGAGAGGAGAAGCGAGGTGAAGCGGGTGGTGAAGAGAGCCAAAAGGGATTCTGATGCCCGGTGGGGCAAACGGTTGTGCCAGAATTTTGAGGAGAACAAGAAGATGTTCTGGAAAGAGGTGAAGAGGGTGAGAAAGGAAGAGATGGAAAAGAGGAAGTGGTGAAAGATGAAAACGGCCAGTTGTTGTGTGAAAGTGGTGATGTACGGAAGAGGTGATTCGAATATTTTGATGAGTTGTTGAATGTCGAGGATGACAGAGACGCTGGCATTGTTGTTGTGGGTGATGGTGCTCGGATGTCAGTTCTGGAAGAGAGACTTGTGGCGGACATTACCAGGGAAGAAGTGCAGGAGGCGGGGGGAGGTCATGAAAGCAGGGAAAGCCCCTGGTTTGTAGGGTGTTGCAACCGAGTGCCTGGAGTAGCTATTGGAGAATAGTTGGTGAGGTTATTGAACTTGTGTATTGGTGCAAGCGTGGTACCAATTGAGTGGTGCAGTGCCTGCATTGTTCCGCTGTATAAGGCACAAACTAGATAAAAATGAATGCTGCAACTCGAGAGGTATCAGTCTGTTATATGTGGTTGGTAAGTTGTACGGGAGAGTGCTGATCAAAAGGATTAGAGACTGTACGGACTGCGCAATTGGAGAGGAACAGTGCGGCTTTAGGAGTGGGAGAGGGTGCGCCGATCAGAGTTTTGCAGTAAGACAGGTCTGTGATAAGTACCTTGCAAAGGGAAAGGACATGTTCTGTGCTTCCACGGATCTGGAGAAGGCATACGACAGGATTGACAGGGTAGAGCTGTAGAGGGTGTTGCGTTTGTATGGAGTGGGCGAACATTTGTTGAAAGCCGTGCAAAGTTTCTATGTTGGCAGCTGAGCATGTGTCAGAGTGGGAGGTGAGGTGATTGATTGGTTCTCAGTGAAAAGGGGGACGGAGACAAGGATACGTGATGTCTCTCTGGCGGTTCAATATCTATATGGATGGAGTAGTCATAAAGGTGAACGCGAGTGTGCTGGGTAGTGGCTTGGAGCTGTTACAAGCGAATGGAGGAGTTTGCAGCTGAGCCAGTTGCTATTTGTGGATGATACGGCCCCGGTTGCGGATTCAGAGGAGAAGCTATGCAGGCTAGTGTCTGAGTTTGGTAGAGTGTGTGAGAGGAGGAAGCTTCGACTGAACGTGAATAAAAGTAAAGTAATGAAATGCTCGAGGACTGTCGATGCAAGCAGAATTAGTGTCCTCTTAAATGGAGAGTTGTTGGAAAAAGTTCAATGTTTTAAGTATCTGGGCTCCCATGTGGAGAAAACGGAATTAGTGGAAGCTGAGGTGAAGTCGCGAATGAAGGAGGGGTGCACAGTTTTGGGTGCACTGAAGAGCGTAATGAGCTGCAGGACGTTGGGGATGAAAGCAAAGAGAAAGCTGTATGAGGTGTCGCTGTGCCAACTGTGCTGTACGGAGCTGAGACTTGGAGGGTGAGAGCAGAGGAGAGAAAAAGATTGAATATTTTCGAGAAGAAATATTTGAGGAGCATGCCTGGAGTGTCGCTGAGAGACAGGTTCACTAACGACGTGGTTCGCATCAGAACGTGGATGATGAAGAAGTTGGAGGACAGGGTTCATTCGCGTGTTCTGAGATGGTTCGGGCACGTGGTGGGGATGGATGAAGGGATATTGGTGGAAAAGGAGTTGAAGTCAGATGCGAGTGGACGTAGGCCTAGAGGGAGACCGAAGTTTGGGTGGATGGTTGGTGTGAAGCAGGCGTTAGGAAAGAGAGACGTGAGTGTGGAGGTAGCGAGAGAGCGTGCACTGGATAGGCATGAGTGGAGAATGATAGTGAACGGATGAGTTTTGTCGCTGCCCTGATGTGCTTTCCAGCCCTAGGCATATCGTTGAGAGACGGTATGGTCGTGGGCGAGGGGGGGGGACGGTCATCATGACGCGGCAGCGGTAAACCAGTCATTCTGTCGGGCCCTGCTGCCGACACTGATCTCGAACAGCACTCATGACCAGGAAGGTGTGTTGCGGGGTCCCCGGTCGGACCCTTTTACGCAAAAGAGCTAAGGTGGGCTAGTGTGAGTGTATGAGAGTGTGAAGTGCGCCTTGCCGTCGGTCACCCCCTTGCTGGGGGATTTCCGCCCAATATCTGTATCTGTATAAATTGTTGCCTTCCTTGCTGTTATTGCTGAGGAAATTCGTTTCTTAAAGCGTGCGAAACTTACTTTCTGCCAGAAGAGATACTTCACAATATAGCCACGCTTGAGGAAACGAATTTCCTCAGCAACAACAACAAGAAAGTCAACAATAAGCCCCTGGATGGGCAAATCCAACGGCTTTTGAGCTTTTGAGCAACAAATACAGCTGAGCTTTTGAGCTTTTGAGCGGCTCGATCTGTTGAGGGCTGAGTGACTGTGCACTCAGTGCCCGTCTTTCCAATACTCAATTCCGTCTTGTGTTGGTCAATTTTACAGATCCTTCTGTCAGTTCCATGTGCACATTTGTACAGACCGCTGCTGATCTATCGAACATAGATCATTTCTGGCAGGCAATTAAGTAGAGTGATGTGAAACTCAGACAATTCAGCGGACTAACTGACAATAAAAAGAACCAGTGAAATGGTCAAAATTCCCCTCATATATCCATTGCACATTTAAAAAAATTGTAGACAGAATAATATTCAATCTCTTCTTGCTCAGTTGACAACATTTTTATCGCTTTAATGTCGTGAAAGTGCAAGACTGTAGAGTAGCATTTGAGTCTTACATTAGATAGCTGGCACGTTAACGCACATTGTAATTCCCAAAATCATTTCCTTATAGCAAAAATGCGTGAAAATAAAGAACCTAATCTCAGCCTTTTGAATTCAAATTGCTACAGTACGGGATACGCTGCCAATACTCTTCAGACAGCGGTTCAGTGTTTTGGATACCGTGCCGACGGCTTAGTTGGTCAGAGTTTCATCTACTTGCTTTGGAAATAAAAATATATACATGTTAAGAAATTAGTACTTTTGACGTTATAGGACTGTAAGTTAGATGGAATGCACTTAAATTATAGTGTAACTGCTGTGAAACTGAAGAGATTCTGTGTTTGAAGTCCATCATCTATTCGACAAGAAGATGTATGAAGGGCTGAGACGCAAAAGCTGCATAACAATATCAGCTGTTCAATGTTATTTTAAGAGAACCGAAATACAGTGATGCAACTGTTCATTGAGCATCATCATCATTAAACTATTCATTGATCATCACCATCATTGAACGCAGTGATGCATTCGTTCATTGATCATCATTATTTTTTGATGAATGTATAAAACATGGTGCATAAAATTAAAGTGTGATCATTTCTAAATTTGATTGAACGCTTCTGGCAGGTATCCCTAATGAGACGGAAAACAGGCAGAGGGCAAAGCAAATCAAGCAATCTGCTTTTATCAAGCCGATTGCTGGTAGGTCCTCTTCCAACAATCTCTCTACTCAAGTTCACAACTTACTCCTGATATCTGCATCGTGTCTCTACAAATGAATAATTACACCGGTCATGGAGAAGCTCACGGCCGTATCTAATCCTCTGTTATGATAATGTGCATCAGTCAAAAGCAAAGGCTGTTCTACCGTGACTGTTTCTCGTGCCGAGAGCAATGCATTTCTCGTCGCAACATCCGTTTTGAACGACGCATGCAGCGTTCAAAAGAAATGTAACCATTATGTTGAGGAGGAGATTGTATTGTTCAATAATGATGTCGTATGCAAAATTACCGCGAAATCAAAATTCTACAACTAATTGCTGTCCTCGAATCATGAGTAGATTTTTGAACTATTTCAACAGATTCTAATGATTCCCTATTATCGTCAGATTTGAAGTTTCGTTTCCCATTGGTGCACGGTTCGGCTCTAATGACTCGTATCAGTGACAATTTTCCGCTAACTTCCATAATTATCTCTAATTTTAATGAGTGAAATTCATATTCTACAATATAAACTACAATATAAATAAATAAACTCTTCTTATATTGGTGTAATAATGTAAAACTAGCAAACAATCAGACGTATGCATGAGCCATTCTAGAAAAAATGAGAACGATTACTTCCAATTCTACATTTGAAAATTGGTGGAACGCTTTGAATAAATCGTGCACAAATTACATTGACCCAAATCGAAAGCCAAAAATAAGGAGTTTGAGATGAACTAACTAAGGAAAATAAGGTCATTGAGGTGTCGCGCTTCAACAACAATATACGAACAGATCAATAATAACATAGTTCATCACGCACAATAAGACGCCCAGAAGTTGAAGATACCGACACAAGTTCCATGCATTTTTAGACCAACTATTCTCCATCTGCGCAATCGTCACGAGCGGGGATTTCAATATGATGGAGTAGCTTGACACATAACCAATACAGTCATAGAGGCTCTGCATAAAATGTTTACCAGTAACATCATCTCCCATCACTCGCCTGGCCCCCAAGATCACCGGACCTAAATGCTCCCAACTATTTTACCATGGAATATGCAAAGGAAAAAGTCAACATCAAAGAAGACGGAGACTGGTGGATTTGAAGGAGAACCTAGAACGAGAGACAATGCTCTTGTAGGAGCTCGCTCGTGCATTGCTGTTGAAGGCCGACATCTGAACGAGTTCATCTTCCAAAGTTAGTTCATGTGAATATCATTACTTTTACTGTTCGATTGTTTTCAATGAAACTTACTAATAATTTATTTTAAAGGCTTCATTGGCCATCCATTAAAACTGGGAACCTATTTATGGAAAACCTTGTATAATATTTGAATAAATGACAAAATTGTCATTCATACAAACGGCAAAAGCAGAATAGCAGGAAATTCTCAGCTATATTTTCAACCCGCACTATGCCTATATATATCTGTATATCTTTGCTGGTTAGTCCCAAGGCATCGTATTCTCTCGACCCGACAACGTCATATGCTTCATCCTCATCGGAGGCAGCAGCCACTACCGGTTTATCCCTCACTCGCAGCCAAGACACAGCTGACACGGTCTGAAGCTGACACGGTCTGAAGCCCGCTCCTTTCAGACAATGCACTGAAAATTGAACTACATCAACTTTAGAAAATTTTCGCAGGAATAAGAATAATCTCCTGGGCAGCTTCAGCGGAGAGGTGATCCCTTTCTGGGAACCGGACGGGAATAGGCATGGAAAAACGCATTCCTCGACTTCATGAGAACACTTGAATAAAACCTACCTTCAGGAAAACGTACCTCTGCGACAACTAGACTGTGACAGAGCTCTAATAAATACCGTTTATAAATAGAGATCAGTGTTTTATTTGTTTGCAATAATTTTCAGGTGAAGGGTTTTTGGCTTCATCGATCTTTAATCAGACGAAAAAATGCGTATATTTTTGTTAAGGCTCAGTCAAATGCAGCAGATCTAATTATCCAGCATAATAAAACAGAATATTGAAATGCCATGGTTGATATCTCGTATATACGCATTAGTAGATTCGTAATTACTTCCTATCCAATAGGCCGTGAGGCAATTAAAACTTTGTAATTTAGTTTCTGAACATCCGTTCTGTTAAATACGAGGTGTTCAAAGTTTAATTTCAACGAACTAAACCCATTTCCAAAATAATTTATTCCGTCATTAAATCACGATAAATCAAAATGACTTCAGTTAATTCAATGTCTATTAAAAATAAATTCTTATCGTCGGCGACAAAAATTCTGTCTTTGTAAGACTCGCTTTAGTGCTGACGATAAATTGATCATTTGTAATACGACTCTTCCCATGAGGGAGTGGTTAAATTAATATTTGATACTATTTCCTTTTACCGCTGCTTAGCCTTCGAATGAGATCTGATGCATGGGGGTCTCGGCACTCAAGCATATTATTATAAACCATCGCAATGTCATGGCTCACTTCACGTTTATACGCATTGAATAACAAAATGGATTCGGGCAAAAAGTTGCGTATGAAGAGGAAACATTGGTTATTCCCAGCAATTCAGATGTTGTGGTACCATTCCAGAGAATAATATAGAAATGTTTTTACTTATATTGTAATAGATAGATGAAATCATCTGCGAAAAAGGTAGCAGTTTCTCAGTCATGAACAATATCCATGGAAATTGGTTTATGCTATCACTAAACTTGTTATACAAGACATTGCCTGAACTTCAAATGGAAGCAATCATGAAATTTGATCACATATTGATTGTAATATGACGAAAATTTAAAAATTGAGTGAAGATAAGCGCGGTTTTCTGATAAACTTGTACTCCCATCGCATCTTTTTTAACACGTAGCAATATATGTTCGACCTATGTGAGTTAAATGGCATAATGACCGATGAAAATTGTTCTACCGATTTTCTAAATTGTTATTGTAAAAGGCGAATGATTAAACGATGTCGAGGCATCGTATA
>SDVV010037708.1:0-10809 GCA_016164225.1 Gammarus roeselii
TATTCACATTCTATGGGAGGCTTATGGGCTAATCGAGCTGATCAACAGCACCGAACAGCACTTATCCAGGTTCGGGAGGAAACATTTCATCTGCGAAAATGTATTCGACTTGTTTATTGGGTAACAATAATAAGTTGACTCCGTATTTCCCACATTCTCCCTTCTCAGTTTCCAACATAATGAAATGTAACCAACACAGCAGCGACAGGAGATCCTACCTCCCAATTCCTGTCGCGTCCACCCACTTCATCATCCCAAGACGGGGGGGCGGGGCTCATATCAGTGCATGGCCACGATGACCACCGTAAATAGGCACAGAGACTTCCTCTTGGGGGCGCATCGGTTGCCTGATATTGGGAAATATCCATAGCCTTCGTGTTGTTTGATAATAGTATTATATTTTGTTGAAAAATTTAAGGTAGCAGCTAAGTTTGATTCTGAAGCTATGTTATGTGTCCTTGATCATGCGGTTTATTTCCAGCTGATATGTCATACTTGTTTCCTTCAATATTTCTAATAGATAGGTGAAAGATCTCCGTCAGTGAACCCCTCATGATTTATGAGAGACTCCGTAATATTCTCGGATCTACTTCATCTTGTGCTACTGATTTGAAGATGTATAATTTGCCGCGATGTTCTTGAACTTCATCAAGCAAGTGAATATTCTCCATCGGTTACATTTTTTCAGACAGATCGACTCCTGTGATTTTATCAACTTCCTTATTTGTGAAGACGCCTGCGAAGCATTCATGAGTAAGACAGACACGACTGCATCGGCAGATTTTAGTTCACCGATTTGGATTACGTTTGGCCACTTTGCCGCAAGAGCCGGGCGTGCAGGGGCTGCAGGAGATGGAAGAGCACGTGCTGTAAGAGCATGGCGTGCAGATGCTGCAAGAGTTGAGAGGGCACGTGCTGTAAGAGTTCGGCATGAAGGGGCTCCAATAGCTAGACATGCAGATGCTGATGAACTGACGTGTAGATGTTGCAAGATCTGGACGAGCAGCTGCTGCAAGAGCTGGACAAGCAGCTGCTATATGACCTGGGCTTGCAGGTGTTGCAAGAGCTGGGCTCGCATGTGCTGAAGGAGCTGAAAATGTAGGTGCTGCAAGAGCTGAGCAAGCAGGTGCTGCAAGTGTTACTTGTCATTGTGAAGAAGCACATTGACCTGAATTGAATAGCTCTTTAACTTTCAAAATTAGAATGAATAGGTAAGGCAAACATAACATCTGCATGGCGTTCAACTGTGCCTAATTTCAATTTAAATGCAATTTCAGAAAGTGTTCCTTTGCTACGTACGTCACAATATTATTTCCCCACAGCGTGGGGAAATCTCAAGTGAGGAAATATATACCTCACTTGAGATATACGATGTGAAAACTTAAAGCTGTGATTGTATAATTGCTACGAAGAACACTTATTCTGATACTCTCATTCATTACCATCCGTTTAAACAAGACAAACATCATGCAGAAAAACTATTCTACGCTGACTGTTAATTTGACCTTGTTGCATTGTTTGTGGGAGGAGGCTTCTAGATGTTCAACCACATAATAGGATGCTATTCTCCTCAATACTGCATATTAATTATAGGCTGATATATTCCTTGCATTCTTTTCTCTGCAAAATTCAACAACATGAATCATCATGGAAGAACATGTATTTCCTCGGCAGGAACTTTTAAACCCCACAATTTTAATAGGTTAAAGTTCCTGGTGAAGTTGGACATCAAAATATCATAACACCTTCTTACAGAACAGATAGTTATTGCCAAACACTCTTTTATCCAAGATTTTTCTGCCAAATCCTTTTATTTCTGAAAAAAATCTATAATATTCGTTCAATAAAAGATATCGAAAACCATTTATTGGCGTTTTTTAACACAACAAATTTAGCTCATCTGAAATCAATATGATCGCACGTGATGGACTTACAAATAAAAAAATAATAATAATAAAGCTAATTGACCAACTGATAGGTTTGACTGGTCTTAGTCAAACATGTGACTGACAAAATCCGACCCATGAATCGAACATGTAAAAACAAACACCAAAAACACAGGGCTAAAAGTGGCACAATTGCAACTTCGTAATATGAACATGAAGAAAAAATATTTTGGAAAAGGTATAAAGCTTGAACTTTCTGATATCTGCATTGCCCAGATTTATAAAAAATGCATCATTATTCAATAAAATGACTCCCCTAAGATATGGCCTCTGTGTGTGCGCGGCATTAATCAGTATGGCCTCTGTGTGTGTGCGGCATTAATCAGTATGGCCTCTGTGTGAGCGCAGCATTAATCAGTATGGCCTCTGTGTGAGCGCAACATTAATCAGTATGGCCTCTGTGTGTGCGCGGCATTAATCAGTATGGCCTCTGTGTGAGCGCAACATTAATCAGTATGGCCTCTGTGTGTGCGCGGCATTAATCAGTATGGCCTCTGTGTGAGCGCAACATTAATCTGTATGGCCTCTGTGTGTGTGCGGCATTAATCAGTATGGCCTCTGTTTGAGCGCAAAATTAATCAGTATGGCCTCTGTGTGTGTGCGGCATTAATCAGTATGGCCTCTGTGTGAGCGCAACATTAATCAGTATGGCCTTTGTGTGTGCGCGGCATTAATCAGTATGGCCTCTGTGTGAGCGCAACATTAATCAGTATGGCCTCTGTGTGTGTGCGGCATTAATCAGTATGGCCTCTGTGTGTGCGCGGCATTAATCAGTATGGCCTTTGTGTGTGCGCGGCATTAATCAGTATGGCCTCTATGTGTGTGCGGCATTAATCAGTAAGGTCTCTGTGTGTGCGCGGCATTAATCAGTATGGCCTCTATGTGTGCGGCATTAATCAGTATGGCCTCTGTGTGTGTGCGGCATTAATCAGTATGGCCTCTATGTGTGTGCGGCATTAATCAGTATGGCCTCTGTGTGTATGCGGTAGATATGGCCGCACACAGAGATATGGCCTCTGTGTGTGTGCGGCATTAATGAGTAGGCTTGGCAGAGCCTCTTCTGCCCATAAAGTGGCCTGCGATAATATTAACGCCCTCAGACCCCAGCCATAAATCGTTGGTGATGTAACGCCGCCTGCAGATGCTTGCTATGGTGGTGGCGTGGGGTGGTTGAGGAGAGAGGCATACCCTCCCACCCCCTACCCTCCGCAACCCTCCTCACACCCGAGTGGCTGTCATTTATTGTCTCCACAATACAGATGTGCGCCAGTGCAAGTACATTGCGCGCGTCGCTGGGGAACGAACACCCATTTGACATCCTACGTGTATGACGAATCATCCGACGTGTGGAATGTTGCTCGCCATCGCAAGTGCAGACTTGCAATGAACGTGTTGGTCTAAGATTGCAGTAATATTGATGAAAACCAATGATGAGTGGGCATCATGCAATACGAAGAAATATGGAACGAAGCATGGCCAGATACCGTATATTACAATAGCTGACATCATTAGAACTATAAGTACAATGCATTTATTTTGTCGCTATCAAAGAAAATTAGAGGATGCATGGGTATACTACAAGATATCTATCGTGTCATGTACTCCTTCATTCAACGAAATAATTACCAACCAAATTCATGTGAGTTTGTTCCCCAGTGACTTTCAATTCTCTTATCTTCATTCGTGACTCGCAACCAAAGGTGAGGCTGCTCATATTGTATGCTGCTAACCTCTGACCATAAAAAGAACAATGTAAAATAAGGCAGGCATCTCATGTTCTTTGTCTCCCACAACTGTTTCATTCCGAACTCAAAAGGCGGTTTTGTAAGAGGCAGTAAACGGGATCAATTGGCCCTTAATTTCTTCTAAATTTTATTTTGAACTAGGAATACAATCAGATAGTGCTGGCGACTGTATTTCATGCAAAACTTTTATCTTATATCGCTTATAACTCATATCACAATATTCGCATGAAAATTGCAAAAAAATCGGTTGATCTACAATTTTGTATTCGGCATTGCTAATTTTGCCACAGCCGTAGGCCTACTGCCACGACGATTTAATGTTGATTCATCTATCATACATATTTTTATTGTGATTGCCTGTATGAATGCAACGTCAGACGAAATGTTTATTTTATCAGCAGAAAATGTTAGTTGCCTAGTCTGTGGGAAATTCCTTGCGAAGGGAAAATTTATGTTCTGGGCCTTCATGGATTTGAAAAGGCCTACGACAGGGTTGCCAGGGAAGCGCTGTGGAGGGTGTTGCGTTTGTATGGAGTGGGCGGACATCTGTTGAAAGCAGTTCAGAGTTTCTATGTTGACAGCAGAGCATGTGTCAGAGTGGGGAGCGAGGTGAGTGATTGGTTCACAGTGAAAGTGGGACTGAGACAAGGTTGCGTTTTGTCAACTTGACTGTTCAATCTCTGCATGGATAGAGTGGTCAGGGAGGTGTAGTGTATTGGGTTGTTGCATGCAGCTGTTGGAAACAAATGGGCGGAGTTGGCAGTTGAGCCTGTTGCTGTTTGCAAATAATTCGGCACTGGTGGCGAGTTCAGAAGAGAAGCTGCGTAGGCTAGTATCGGAGTTTGGTAGAGTGTGCGAGTGGAGGAAGCTTCGAGTAAACGTGGATAAAACTAAATAAATACGATGCTCGAGGAATGTCGACTCCAGCCGAACAAGTGTCCTCCAAAATGGAGAGTTACTGGAGGAAGTTCAGTGTTTTAAGTATCTAGGCTCCCATGGGGAGAAGACTGAACAAGTGGAAACTGAAGTGGAGTCGCGAGTGAAGGAAGGCGTAAAGTGCTGGGTGCACTGATGAGTGTAATGAGCTGTAGGACGTGGGGATGGTAGCAAAGAGAAGGCTGTATGAGGGTGTAGTTGTCCCAACGGTGCTATATGGAACGAAGACTTGGGGTTGAGAGCAGAGGAGAGAAATAGGTTGAATGTCTTCGAGATGAAATGTCTTCGAATGTCTTCGTCACACCAGCAGGGCTGGTGTGACGCTGAGAGACAGGATCAATAACGACGTGGTGTGAGTTAGAACGGGTATGGTGAAGAAGTTGGAGGACAGAGTGGATTCGCGGGTTTTGAGATGGTTCGGGCACATGGTGAGGATGGATGAAGCGAGATTGATAAAACGGGTAGTAAAAGGCTGAGGCGGGTAGACGTAGGTCTAGAGAGGGACACAGAAGTTTGAGCTGATGGATGGTTTGAAGTAGGCGTAAGTAAGGTGAGACTTGAGTGTGGAGTTAGCGAGATAGCGTGCAATGAATACGCGTGAGTGGAGAATGATTGTGAATGAATAATTTTTGACGTTGCCCTGACATGCTTTTCTGTCATTGGCATCTCGTTGCGAGACGGGATGGTCATGACGCGGCAGGGTTAAACCAATCACACTGTCGGGCCCTGATGCTGACACTTACCTCGGACCGCACTCATGCCCCAGAGGGTGCGTTGCAAGGTTTCCCGGCCGGACCCTTCAGGGCAAAATGGCTAAGCTGTGTGTGTGAGTGTATGAGAGGAGTATGAGGTGCTCCTTGCCGTCGGCCACCCTCCTTTCTGAGGGATTTGGCCTAGTGTCTTTATCTGTAAACGGTTGCTGATGAACGTCGATTTCTCGATGAGAATGATTCTAGATCTGAGTGCAATTTGGGGTCAGATATCTCTTTACCGTCGTCTACTCATGGAAATAATTAATTATGGGTGCTTGATGAACAGTAGTTGATCATGACTGATTGATGAAACGACAAGGAAATATGAGGAGGGACCGTGCCATCGATGGATGGATGGATGGTGCAAGTATTGCACTGAATGACATAAGCGTCATTGTTGAAATGTCAAGAGAGCGCGCGAGTAATATATGAGTGATGGAATGACATGGTGAGTGGATGAGTTCGTCGTCGCCCCGATGGGCTTTCCTTCTCATGTCAATCTGTAACATGCCTCCCCACTGCTTTCTTCGCCTACCCACTACTTTATATGCATCCCCACTATTTCTTATGCTTCCCCACTACTTCTTATGCCTCATCACTACTTCTCATGCCTCCCCACAACTCCTTCTGCCTCACCACTACTTATTTTGCCTCCCCAATACTTCTTATGCTTCCCCACATCTTCCTATGTCTGCATACTGCTTCTTAGGCCTCCCCACTACTTCTTATGCCTCCCCACTACTTTTCATGCCTCCCCACTACTTCTTATGCCTCCCCACTACTTATTATGCCTTCCCACTACTCCTCATGCCTCCCAAGACTTATTATGCCTCCCCACTACTTATAATGCCTCCTCAATAGTTTTTATACCTCACCACGACTTCTGATGCCTTCCCACTTCTTCTTATGCCTCCCCACTACTTCTTATGCCTCCACGCTTCTCGTCATGCCTACTCACTACTTCTAATGCCTCCCCACTACTTCTTATGCCTCCCAACTACTTCTTACGCATCCCCACTATTTCTTATGCCACCCCACTTCTTCTTATACCTCCCAACTACTTCTTATGCCTCCCCACTACTTCTTATGTCTCCCCAATACTTCTTATGCCTCTCCACTACTTCTTATGCTTCCCCACTACTTCTTATGCCTCCCCATTACTTATTTTGCCTCCCCACTACATCGTATGCCTCCCTTTTACTTCTTATGCCTCTCCGCTACTTCTTACGCCTCCCCACTACTTCTTATGCCTCTCAACTACTTCTTCGTGATAGTTACTCAGAGATTTTTCTCTTCTTTGTCACCGTCATCTTCCCTTCCACCATTATCTATTTACAACTATTTCACCAAAGTCTACTAGATGCATGCAGCATACCTGCACCGCAGTCTACTAGATGCATGCCACTCACCTGCACCGCAGTCTTCTAGATGCATGCTACTCACCTGCACCGCAATCTACTAGATGCATGCCTTTCACCTGCACCGCAGTCTACTAGATGCATGCCACTCACTTGCACCGCAGTCTACTAGATGCATGCTACTCACCTGCACCGCAGTCTAATAGATGCATGCCACTCACCTGCACCGTAGTCTACTAGATGCACGACACTCTCCGGCACCGCAGTCTACTAGATGCATGCCACTCACCTGCACCGCAGTCTACTAGATGTATGCCACTCACCTGCACCGCAGTCTACTAGATGCATGACACTCACCTACACCGCAGTCTACTAGATGCATGCTACTCACCTGCACCGCAGTCTACTAAATGTATGCCACTCACCTGCACCGCAGTCTACTAGATGCATGCCACACACGTGCACCGTAGTCTACTAGATGCATGCCACTCACCTGCACCGCAGTCTACTAGATGCATGCCACTCACCTGCATTTCTAAACACTGTGTATCCATTTCTCAACATTAAGAGAACTCACACTCATACATGCTTCAAACCCAAGTTATAAACTTTCCTAATATTCACCTCGACTTTATTCGATTCACTACTTCTCTCTCAGGGTACACTAACAAGAGTCTAGTTAATGTACCCTGCTCTCTCCCATCTTCTCGTCCTAATTTGTAAGGTAAATATTGTCAAAGTTAACGTCCAGGATGCACATGTACATCCCTAAAGCAAAAACACTATTTCTTGTACGGATATTATTGTTCCTCCACCTGCAGGATTATTGTTCCTCTACCTGCAGGATATTTTCAGTTGAGCGTGGCTGCCCGTGCGTGGCTGCCCGTGCTGTATATCGTTTCATTTTTCGACTCCTAGTCCTGCTTTCCACTACAATATTGGGTTTCACTAACTATTGGGTTACCTCTGGGCCTTTATTCGCCTGATGTTGGTCGGTGCTGTAATTTAACCCGACTGAAGGAATAGTTGGGCGATTTTTTTTCCGGAATAATTCTGCTGGATGGATGTGCTTTAGTAAAAGGATTTTTTCCTGTTATTTGAAAGGAGGTAGTCAGAAAACACTGTACTAGACTATTCATCGCAATTTCCAAATAACAAGCGGAGAATGATTGAATTTTAAAATTCGAGTACCAGGATCTCGCCACTGAAAGGAATTCTCCTCAATGTTCGTTAACATCACCAACCCAATGATCGCACTGTCGGACCTAGAGGTGAACTTACTTCGATGGTCGTTATCATCACCAAACCAATGATCGCACTGTGGGACCAAGAGGTGAACTTACTACAATGGTCGTTATCATCACCAACCCAATGATCGCACTGTGGGACCATGAGGTGAACTTACTACAATGGTCGTTATCATCACCAACCCAATGATCGCACTGTGGGACCAAGAGGTGAACTTACTACAATGGTCGTTATCATCACCAACCAATGATCGCACTGTGGGACCAAGAGGTGAACTTACTACAATGGTCGTTATCATCACCAAACCAATGATCGCACTGTGGGACCATGAGGTGAACTTACTACAATGGTCGTTATCATCACCAAACCAATGATCGCACTGTGGGACCAGGAGGTGAACTTACTACAATGGTCGTTATCATCACCAAACCAATGATCGCACTGTTGGACCAAGAGGTGAACTTACTACAATGGTCGTTATCATCACCAACCCAATGATCGCACTGTGGGACCAGGAGGTGAACTTACTACAATGGTCGTTATCATCACCAAACCAATGATCGCACTGTGGGACCAAGAGGTGAACTTACTGCAATGGTCGTTATCATCACCAACCCAATGATCGCACCGTGGGACCAGGAGGTGAACTTACTACAATGGTCGTTATCATCACCAAGCCAATGATCGCACTGTGAAACCAGGAGGTGAACTTACTACAATGGTCGTTATCATCACCAACCCAATGATCGCACCGTGGGACCAGGAGGTGAACTTACTACAATGGTCGTTATCATCACCAACCCAATGATCGCACCGTGGGACCAAGAGGTGAACTTACTGGGCTGTGCTTCTAGTAAGTTCACCTCTTGGTCTGCATTGTCACAAATCATGACATCTACATTGATCGTCACCATCGTAATGATTGTCTTCTATTTTGCAAAAGTCGCTCTAATAGAAATGGGGAAAGTAGGTGAACCGTCGGACTGTTCGACTAGGAAAAATCACTAGACTGCACCTCTCTTTTATGCAAACTTTCATTATTGACGAGTCTGGAATTGGTGGATTTCACACTCGTTCGCAGGTAACCTCAATCAGTCTTCAATCACTTTCTGATAACACTCCAAAGGGGCGAACTCGACCATAACCCACGATAAAAACCCTGTTATACTAAGTTTGAGAACGACAATTCCTTCATTAGCAGAATACATACACCCATTTGTAAGCTCAGTGACACGGCGGAAATAAAACACCATCCAGGTAACTTGACGGCTCAAAAAAATTCCAAGAAGCGCCATACAATGTAAAAAAAAAGAGTGCCCATTGCGATATCACGATTGCAATAAACTTCGAAATTACATTCGGAAATTTCATAATTATGACTCGAATATGAAAATTTTAAGTTTACAGAAGCGTTGTATTAGAGATTATCTTGCATGAGGACATACAAATGTATTACACTGTAATGGTCATCCTCTCAACCCGGCATTCTTGAACAGAATTCAGAGCAAAAATTTACATTCGAAATTTGGTAGTTATATTAACAGAGAGGAAGGTCAAACGAAACATTTCAGTATGGAAAGATGCTCAATTTAAAAAGTTTTTGAATTTCTATCATATAATTCACCTTGCAATAGCAAGAGATTCTGAACAAAATATCAGAAAGACTCTCAAAGATTTCCTCTCAAAATCTCACAGAACACTCATGTCACTCTCAACGGGAAGAAGCCCACGCTGCAGATTTTTTTCAGAGGAAAAAGAATCTCAACAACTATAACATATATTCCTATTTGCGCACCCGCCTAATTTATTGACAGCATTTTAAGAAAATTATGTGCTGAATAAAGTTCTAAGATGGGCAATTCTCTGAATGGTTATAAATATAATATTTCATTAGTGACAAACCAATTTCAATGTTTGGCAGCAATATGAGATTTGACTTCGTAGATATACATTGATTTCTTCGAAGTCAAAACCTACTAGAAAATCCACCAACTTTCAATGCTATTAGCAGAATGCTTCGTAACCTCTTACGAGACCGCGACACGGGACTGACTGTATATATGAATTGTATCAAAAGGATTGGATTACGCGATGAGTATTTTTGTTACTACCATTTTGTGCCTACACTTCACGGGGTAAAAGAAGTCAAACAGAACCGTGTTCCCGTACAGTAAAATTATTCTGTAACATAAACGCATCAATATGACGTTCGGTCAGAGGTAAATGGTACATGGAATTGAAATTATTTAGTTTTTGAGCCTTATATGAGACACGTCTAGATTCTATTGCGGTGTCCAATACTGCATTGATTTTTAATTTGCATAGTATCGGCATTCGAGGCGATGTTCATGACTGCATAAACAGCTGGCTGATGGATAGGCGGCAAGGAAACGTATTAACCCGAGACTCCAAATCATTATAAGAAACGGCGTGCCTCAAAACTGGTAGCAAGGTCCAGTCTATGTCGTGGTAGCCTTCTGAGTCCACGCAACCTTTAGTAAGGGGGCTGACTACATTAAGCAGGGTTCAGCCAATGTAATGGACTCCCTCTATGTCCACGCAATCATCAGTAAGGGGGCTGACTACATGGAGCAGGTCCAGTCAATGTAGTGGTAGCCCTCCAAGTCCACGCAATCATCAGTGAGGTGGCTGACTACATGGAGCAGGTCCAGTCAATGTAGTGGTAGCCCTCCAAGTCCACGCAATCATCAGTGAGGTGGCTGACTACATGGAGCAGGTCCAGTCAATGTAGTGGTAGCCCTCCAAGTCCACGCAATCATCAGTGAGGTGGCTGACTACATGGAGCAGGTCCAGCCTATGTCAT
>SDVV010037709.1:0-10809 GCA_016164225.1 Gammarus roeselii
ATATATAAATAAATACCAAGAAGAGGCGCAAGGGGGAAAGCAATATAATATTCCAGAACCAAAATGCCAATGGAGAAAGGAATTTTTAAGATGACAGGCAATAAATATTTATCCAATTAAAAAGGTTTGTCCAAGGTGGAAGGAAATGGTTTACGTGTTTAGTTTCATGAAATATTATTCCCGACCCGTTAAACAATGTTAGACATTGATTAATAGTCGATCATGGAATGAAACGGACACTGCCTCACAAATATTTTGCCACGCTGAATCGAACTTCACCATTTTTCCAATCTACCATCTGTCCACTTGTAAATCAATAGGTTTGTTCCTCAATGCTCCTGATACTTCTTTTCTTTAGTTCGATGAAGGCGAGCCAGTAGCACTCTAGAGATGAGTTGCGATGTATTCTTTTTCGATTTATCAAACTCATGCACATGTTTTTTTTAAAGATTTTCAATAACATGTATTGTGAATCATGTTTTGAAACATGATGTAGCTACAAACCGGCCGCCGACAGATGCGCTGTCACTAATTCACTTTATCTCCCGTTTCGCTAATTCAAATAGCGTATATAAAAACTAAGTTTGATGTATTATACCTAAGTATTGAAAACCCATTGCTAGACGATGGAATTGAATGATTTAATAATAATAATAATAATTATGAACAACTATTTTCATCGATTGAAATGAACTGTGAATGATTGATGTCTGAACCGTAGCGGCACGCACAATTTTAGGTATTGTCCTTTGTAACACATGATGCCTCGTACTAGGATTAGGACACAATTTAGAATATGTTCCAACGGCGTTATCACTAACGGGAAACGTTAAGAAAATATTTTTCGGAAACTCTGTACAATTTGAAATACATTTTGGGCACTCATGTGAGCAAGTTTGTCAACCCTCATACTATGAACGATTAGTAATTAGCCGAACCAGATTTTGTGTCAATTCAATTTGCGCAATATTGTTATCGAGTTATTTAGTGGCAAGAGTTACCTATCTCATTCATTCCAATCGAGAATTTCAAATTGTTCAATAAGTTGACTAAAAAAAGTTAGCTATGAATGTATACTGGTTCTGTTTCATAATGGGAACGAGTGAGACAAAAAAATATAAAAATCTCGTCCTCCTTCTCTGCGTAATTTAGATTTTCTTTAATCGATAATCAACATTTTCATTGAACAAGTCAATCACTCACCTTTTCCGAAGCCGTTGCCACTTCCTTCGTCACCAGGGCCTCCACTGTAACCCCACCTGTATTAGTCTTTCGTCGTCTTCGCACTGGCTTCTGGTCATCGCTTGGTTCCGCACTTCCACTCGAAACAGGGGTTGCGGATGTGTCCTCCATGTGGACACCATAAAACAACTTTTCCTCTTTCTCCGTGGGCGGTAGAAAGAACGGAGTTTCTTTGTTGTTATTTTTAATGGTGATTTTCGAGATGCTCGACTTTGGAAGAACCTTGGAAACTAGTGTCTCGTGGTGTTCTTCGACAATGTGAATTCCATGATGGGAAGATATTCCATAGGCGATTGATGCCGCCTTGCCACAGTAGAACTCTTCACCATCCCACGCCATGGGCTCAGAACCTTTCAGTATCACATGCGGAGACGATTTGGTCGCACACAACGGTTTGACCTTCACAACTGGGTCATTTGCCACCTCTTTAACTGCCGTCGGCAAACACTGCAAAGATGCTTGTTTCTGCTTCCTTGGATTTGGCATTGGACCTCGACTCTGCAACCAGTCAGGAATTGACTTTTGACTCGATTGACTTGAATGGGCAGAGTTAGTTGACAAGTCATAGATTGGCTGCGAGGATGTGGACTGCTGTCTTGTCATTTGTTCGGCAACTGGATCCCCAGAACCACTTACAACCGATGAATCATTGTGAGGTTCTTTCTTTCCCTTCTTCCCCCGGGGTTTCGGTTTAGGTGCCTGTGGTTGGGTTTGCATGGCTTCTCCAATTTCACAGTATATGTGTTCTCCAGTGTCCGGATCGTAAAGTGAATCGGAATGTCTGAACGGTGTACCTATTATACTGGGTAATTTGGTTTCAGAATCGTACATTGTTTCTTTCAGAGCCTCGTTAGAACAATGTTTGATCGTTTGACCGTTGCGCGAGGGGTTAGAATCAATTTGTTTTCTCAAATCCCTTTTTAAATGTGGAGGATTTTCTTTTTGATAATCTTCCACCGTCTGAGACAGAATTTCCGCTTGATTATGATATCCAGGTTTATTTTTCTTTGACCTGGGGCTCGGCTTTGGGATGTCACTTTCAGAAACCAGTGTGGATTCCTTGGTAGAAGATTCTATCCTATGACCGTGGAGGAAGTTAGTGTCAAGATGGCTTATATTTTCGTTACCGCTATCAATGGAACTATTCTTTTCAATAGAGTCAGCATTTGGAACCTCAAGTGAAGAAGATAATTCAGTTGGTTTTGAAATAGAAGACCGTACAGTAGAAAGCTCTGCACTTTGGGGTTTGATTGAACTAAAATTGGAAACATATTTGAGAGTCCCATCTCTATCTTCGTCACTGCTGTAATGATCTTTAGTCAAAAGGTGTTTTTGAACTGCGGAAGGTAACCTGTGGAGGGTTTTGTCGTTCTCATCTGACTTCATGATGGCGCTTTGAACTTCATCAGTAATAATATTTGGAACATACTTCAGTGTACCGTTGTTATCGTCATCACTAATATAATGATCTTTAGATGAACCGTTGTTATCGTCATCACTAATATAATGATCTTTAGATGAAGACTTGCTTCCGTCTACTGCAGCTAGTCGCCGCAGAGTTTGCTCATCTTCATCTGACTTGATGATGCCTACCTTCCTTAGAAGGTCGATATCCTCCTCATCTGCTGTGAAAGAGTTGAACTGGGATGATCTGTCTCCAGCAGTTCGGAAACTGAAGTACATTGTGGCATTCTCATCGTCTTCTAGACGATCATCTTCACTAAATTTGCATTCTTCTTCTTCCGTGTCTCTTATGGATTCAAAGCAATAAGTTGTGTTGTCATCGGCAACTGACTCTAGGTTTGGAACATCATTTTGTGATATTTTGGAAAAATCTGGAAGTGTGTCCAACGGAACTTCTGGAGGACTCGATTTCTTTCTTATTTTTTGCCTTGGTTCATCTTCGGGTTTTTCTGCTAAAGATGGAGTCATTTCCAGGGGAAAATCAGAATCCCTGATGTTCTCCATTGATTTTCCCGCACCATTTACACTGCCTACCATTCCTTTAGGGCCATCATTCTCTTCACCAGAAATTAACACTGGTGATATTGTTGCATCAGACGGGGTTCGACTACCTGGGGAAATATCGCTTGAATTGTCGAAGCTGCTGGCAGTTATTATTATTTTGGGGAAGGGTAACTTTGACGTTTCTTTGGATGTTCTTTTGTTAGAATCCTTTCCACTTTGTTGACCGATTTCGGACGACTTTGATGCTAGGCTTTCTTTGCTGTTTTTCAATTCCTTGTTGTCTCTTGCTAAGGAAAATTTGCTCACAAGTTTATCTTTAACATTGAATTTGAACTTCTTCTTATCTTCTTTCGAGATATTTTCTGAAGATCTTGCTACGTTCTGCTTACTTGAATCCGAAAAGAGTGATCCGGCAAAAGACCTAATTGATTTTGTAAATTTTCTTCCTGTAGATTTTTTCTTGGATTTATGTAATTCGTCAGA
Organism: Gammarus roeselii; assembly: GCA_016164225.1. Lineage (NCBI taxonomy): Eukaryota > Metazoa > Arthropoda > Malacostraca > Amphipoda > Gammaridae > Gammarus > Gammarus roeselii. The sequence continues at coordinate 3,694 of SDVV010037709.1, forward strand.
CTCATCGTTCATATCACAAGATTCATCCAATCCGGAGTCATCTTCAATAAAACTTCCATTCCATTGGGAAACGCATTCTACTTCATCAGTTATCAAAAAGGAATCATCCTTAGCCCTCGTTAACATATCGCTATTCATCTTCACATTTTCTTCGTTCATGGATAAATTGACTTCGGGATGTACTGTTTCATTGTCCTTGTAATCAGTAATCGATATTTCGATGCCCGCCGTACCTGTAGTACTATTTAAAAAAGTTACTTTTTCGAATTCACTTGATGAGTTAGCATTTTTCGCTGCCTTGACAACTTCCCCCGTACCAACATTTACAGAATCTCCCCCTGCCAAAGGTTTTAGTTCACTATCTTGTTTGTTTATGGATTCTAAAAGTGTTTCTTCTTCCTTATTTGGAACTTGTGTGGGTACTACTTTAGGTTTTTGCTGCTCTTGCACGGCTTTTTCAATTATAGATAAAGATGGCGGCGGTTCAGGAGCAAAGGCATCGTCATCTAGAGAGTCAAGTGCCATCAATTGCTTCCCGTTAACCGATGACGCCAGCACTGCAGGGGTGAGGGCGAGGTACAGATCAGTCTTCCTGTGCGTGTCCCCACAAGTATCCTTAATAGGACCGACTCCCATTCTGGACTTAACACCGAACACTTTCTTAAGACTCTCCTTTCTTGCCATATCCATTCTTTGTTCGTACCCTTCCGATGGAGTGTGCGGCACATCCTTCTGTGCTGTGTTCCCGGTTACTCCAACCTCTCTTGTGTTCAACTTGATCTCGTCTTTGCGAGCCCAAGCACCTTCTGAGTCACGGAGTTCGGTTTCTGAGTGGCAACGAGCAATTCTCTTCAAGTCCTGCACGTGGTCGGAAACAAGCTTCTCTGCCTTCTCCGAGGCATCTTCGTTGTAACTTTTGACCCATTCTCTGGCTTTGACGGAGGCAGATTGCTTCACAAGGTCACTCTGATCCCTGTGGCTGTTAATTGGTATGGGCTGCGTTTCGGAAATTCTCTCCTTTGGTCTAGATGCTTCAACTACCATAGTCGATATATAAATTTCTTCATAACCACCGCTGGAGTCAAGAGGTTCGGGTTTCTTTATCAGTTCTTTGATAACAGGTCCACAAGGGACAACAGGCTCACAAGGGATAACAGGTCCACAAGGGACAACAGGCTCACAAGGGATACCAGGCCCACAAGGGATAACAGGCTCACGAGGGATAACAGGCCCACAAGGGATATCAGCAGCATCATAGAACTTACTTGCCTCGTAATGTTCATCTTCACTTTGAACGACATTCGCAATCAAGGGTGTCTCTACAATCTTCCGCGATTTTGAACTTTCCTCAACCTTATTTTCCAAATTGTTGCACTTTGTTCGATTTTGATTAGATGATTTGGCTAGAATCATGCTGCTGGCATCCCACCACTGCTCAGCGTATATCTCATGAAACATCACACTGTCTCTGTGATCAGATACAAATTCATAGTCTTCTGGTTTCATATGACTTGCTTTCTTTTCAGGATCAAATTTGATCGTATTTATTGCCTCATCAGTACCTGAATGAACGATTTTATCTACTTCATCAATGTATGTGATGCGTTGGTCCAAGTCATGTAGAGCAGACTTTTCAAGGCAGTTTAATTTTTCTTTGCTATCCAATTCCAGTTCACGCATTTCTAATTCATTTAACAAGTCGGCTCTTGAATCTTTCAACGGTTTGTCACCAGCCTCTGGTTTCTTCTCGGATTCTCCAACTTTGCTATCTCTGAACTTATCGTCGGTTGAACCTACTGCTTTCTTTTTATTTTGTTTCTCCTTTGACTTTGAACTTTTAGACTTTCCCTCATCATCTTGTTTGAGAAACCCCGTCAGTTTCCCAGCGTTTCTCAGCTTGGCCTTGATGGCATCAGCTGTTGATGATGTAGTGGCAAATTCCTCATGTCCTCCGACGTCCTGTTCACTTTCAACGTTCCTGAAAAGTAGGAACAAAACATTGTTACATCAATGAACCCTGCCACTAGTGCCTCATACTAACAATTTGATTAATTTAAGGTACAGAATTTCTTGCAGAATTGGGAAATTTTAAATGACAAGTCACGGGCTTTAAACAATCCTGAGTGAAGAATCTTTTTTTGCAGTTCTGAAGCATCTCACATGAAATGTGCAATGCCGTCAAATATTTACCATCTATTGAATTTTGAACGCCTATATTATACGATATTTAAAATCTATGTTGTAATCCAGGAGCAAAATTTCATATTATTGCACATACCACATCAAAGATAATATATTATACACCCTGAAAATTTAATGTTTACATTTTCGAGTTATCAACCTAAAAAGTTCCATGCAAATAATCATGAATTTAACATTTTTTACATTTTGTACAGCGACTTTAACAACTTCAGCACAATTTTAGTTAACCTTGGTCATTCATGCATAAAATTTTGGTATTATTTAAAACTCGACTACCGCTTTAAAGTAACATTTAATATTCTTCCAGATATCCCAGCAAACACAACCAAGGTCGGTCGCTGCTGGATCACAAGAGACAATGTTGGTTTAGCAACGATGTTTTAGCTTTTGAATGTATTGAGCCAATATTGGTGCAACAGAGAGACGGAGACTCAATGCACGACGGCACAGGAATCAAATGTTTATTAAGTAGCGTCATCACGGAACGGTGAAACATAAACACATGTTGTGAACTTGACAACACTCTGTAACTACATACATTGTCAGAGTATTTTGTCCAACTTCACCCCCACAGAACTCGGACAAAGTAATGGAGAAGATGAACTAAGCTTCTGAAATTTGCCCCGCTGTGCATATATTATGTGACTGTTGGAAATGACCAACGCTCACAAAATCAAAAGGTGAGTTGTTCCACGTCACCAGTTAACCGATCACGATCAAATATAGTTCAGGACATTGTGACTGTTGTGTTAGTACTTTTTGCAAGATCTTATTCCGTTACACTGAAAATTAATAAAAAGTGATATAAGCTATTATTAAAATTACGCCTTTAATTTGGATTCGTGAATCTTTTATACTCAGAACGGAGAGGCATTGGCAAGTCTCAACAATAGGAACTTGATGCTAAGAGAAAATACTTGCTTGGAGAACCTTCTTTTATTTTTTCACCTATTGTACATACCTGGACAACTGCCAGAAATAAATCATCCCTAAGAGACAGTGCTTTCTAATTCTAGCGAATGTAAATAGAGAAGTTAGCAATCATACAGTGATTTTAATTGAAATATTAATCTGCTTTGATTGTCCTTCGTGTTGAATGGACATGAGCACTATTAGGATGTTACTAAAACCTCCGCAAAGCTCCCGATAATCGACGGAAAATTAATGTTTTCGAACTCAAATTTTCAAAATTCATATTACAGTACTTATTTTAATTTCAACCATGAACAATGGGCCCACCTAATCTGTTATCAAGCCCATGTGGGTTCATGTTGATGGGGTTATTGGTCAATATGCAGCAGTCTATGACATTTATTTGATATGAATAATGCTACCACTAACGATATCTATCCGTTCAAAGCTGTGGTGCCCAAGGCCTTAGTAATTTCCTCGATAGCTCTTATGATGTAGTCTGTTCATCAAGTTTATGATTAGGTAGTTAAAACGTGTTTCTGAGCAGGTAGTTAAGACGTGAATTTGAGCAGGTAGTTAAGACATGACTCTGAGCAGGTAGCTAAGACGGGACTTTGAGCAGGTAGTTAAGACGCGACTCTGAGCAGGTAGTTAAGACGCGACTCTGAGCAGGTAGCTAAGACGGGACTTTGAGCAGGTAGTTAAGACGTCTCTGAGCAGGTAGTTAAGACGTGACTCTGAGCAGGTAGCTAAGACGGGACTTTGAGCAGGTAGTTAAGACGTCTCTGAGCAGGTAGTTAAGACGCGACTCTGAGCAGGTAGCTAAGACGGGACTTTGAGCAGGTAGTTAAGACGTCTCTGAGCAGGTAGTTAAGACGTGACTCTGAGCAGGTAGTAAGACGTGACTCTGAGCCTGATAATTGGGATTGTGTTATCTGAGATAAGCGAATTCAGTCACGTTTGGGACATTCCCAAATGTGAATAGCTCTACTGTACTCGTGTTTTTTTTTATCTGGTACAAGAGCCGTACGGATGTGTGTAGTCTGATTTCGAGAGATAGGAACTATTGAACATACTACATTCATTGTCTTCAGATTTAGTGAAATAGCCTTGTTTCAAGCTTGGATAATTTTTCATCTCATGACCTCAAAATATTTTTCGTAGTTAACGATGAAACATGATTATCATTTTCTTTGAGAAAAATTTGTGTTGAAAGAAAATAAGATTAGATGTATAACTACAATGAAACAGTATAAAATGAAATTCGAGCCCCGAGTCAGAGAGTCGTTGGTGTCGACGGAAGACGTGGTAGCGACAGCAGTCACCAGGGCACACCGAGAGGGGGGAGGGGCAGGAGGGAGAGAAAATAGAGACACGCTTCCGTGCTCCTGATTTGTTAATGATTTTGTTATAGAGAGGGGATATTAGTTAAGGGGATAGGCTGCATAGCTGCCCATGCGTGATATGCCGCCCTCCCAGGACGTAGCTACTGTGAGAGGCGCCCCTCCCCCTCCTTGATCGTCTTCCCGGATTTCATACAATTCAAATGGTGAGAGCATGCTGACATATGACGAGGAAAGCCTAATTTGTTGATGATTTTAATTCGTTTTGATTTTATGATCGTTTACTATTCAACAGACAAAAAATTGGACTATTCGTTGTAACTTGTAGAAGGATAAAATATTTTCTTGACGACAACAATACTGTTAAATCTCATAAATAGCTTTGTGATTTTAAATATATACCTGAGTTGCAAAAAAACTTTTGTCCTTGCGATCAGACAAGATGAATAGGGATCAGTTGAATTGGATCTCCAAAAGCATACCAATTCGAAGGGAAATTTGAAGGGAAAATTCGCAGGCAAAAGTGATATCAAATCAAAACTTTACTGTACCTAATGGATATTATTGACATCTGAAACGTTTTTCAGTGCGTGCTCGGGCTGAATTATACTCAGTGTGTATTAATACACCTTATTAAAATTGTTTAACACTTTCAATTTGAATGTTTTGGGTTCTTTCTTTTCGACCTTATATATGCAGCAGCGAATGAGCATCACGATTGTATTCAAAGATAGAATTGAACACGCAAGATGCAAATGATGCAGTAGTAATTATTGTTCCATTCTGCTACATTTCAAAACAAGTAATAAATATCAAACAGACGAATGTAAAGTACACGACCAACGTATTAGGTGTAGACCATCCCTGCTATAATCTGTTAGAGGTGTAGAGCAGATCTGCGATAACCTGTTAGAGTCGTAGAGCAACACTGCGATAACCTGTAAGAGGTGTAGAGCAGCTCTGCTATAATCTGTTAGAGGTGTAGAGCAGCCCTGCTGAAATCTGTTAGAGGTGTAGAGCAGCCCCGCGATAACCTGTTAGAGGTGTAGAACAGCCCTGCGATAACCTGTTAGAGGTGTAGAGCAGCTGTGCTAAAATCTGTTAGAGGTGTAAAGCAGCTCTGCGATAACCTGTTAGAGGTGTAGAGCAGCCCTGCGATAACCTGATAGAGGTGTTGAGCAGCCCTGCGATAACCTGTTAGAGGTGTAGAGCAGCTCTGCTATGATCTGTTAGAGGTGTAGAGCAGCCCTGCTATAATCTGTTAGAGGTGTAGAGCAGCCCTGCTGTAATCCGTTGGAGGTGTAGAGCAGCCCTGCATAATCTGTTAGAAGTGCAGTGCAGCCCTACTATAATCTGTTAGAGGTGTAGAGCAGCCCTGCTATAATCTGTTGGAGGTGTAGAGCAGCCCTGTTATAATCTGTTAGAGGTGTAGCGCAGCCCTGCTACAATCTGTTAGAGGTGTAGAGCAGCCCTGTTATAATCTGTTAGAGGTGTAGCGCAGCCCTGCTATAATCTGTTGGAGTGGAAATTAATGTTGAAAACAGTTCAACATGAAAAAAATCCTGTACCCGCACTAACTTGTTACGGCGACTGTGTAGCCTAAGATTAGTTGCCATTAAGTGCCCCGTGTTAATACAGTCATTATAGGCTTATCCAAATAATTTACCATACCATTTATTTGTAAATGATTTTTTTTAGCCCGTGTGACTAATGTCGAGGGCTTCCGCCACAGTGGCACTCCCACTCTGGATATTCAGGGGCAGTGGTCACTGACAGCAAGCTCTGTTTTACAAACTGACGTTACAGTCGCAGCATAGCAGGCATAGGCCAACTGTATTATTTTAACTCGTTTGCCGTTAATTTTTTTTTAAAGACATGAAGACACGATAAATTTCTATCATAACACAACTTGTATCAAAATCGTGGAGATTACATTACAGAACGACCAGATGTTTCCTCTGCGAAGGCCAAGGAAACAGCTTGCGTCGATAACTGTATTTGACATAGTTTTTTGCTCTTTTCTTACCCCAAAACTCGTTAACAGAGACTAGCAACTTGCTGTTTCTTGCGTGCTTGTGAAAACACCCGAGCCTCGCTCTCCCAGGGGGCGCTGTACAGAGGATACTCTTCAGCAGAGTGCGTTAATATTCGCCATGAAAACAACGAACGTCTTGCGTCGGATGGGAGTTAGTTGCTAATTCATTTATACTTTTAGTGAGTCACATGAAACATGTATTTAGGCAGTTAGTACGTTTACATTGGTACGTTGGTACGTTGATATTCGTTGATTTTTAAGCAGTTGGTACGTTGATATTCAAATCTCTAGATGGATGTTTGCAGTTTATAAATTACTGAGTTACCTAGTCCATTACTTGACTGCTTGTGTAAATTTGTCCATTACTAAGTGGAAACTTCTTTGCACATTCATGTTGGTTAGGGAAAATTATCGGCGGAGAATTTAATCTGTATAAATGAAATTTGTTTCATCTTTTGGTAGCTAACTTTTGAATGTATTAATCAATCGGCTTATATCGCGGCAGTCCTTTATTTGGTCGTTATTGCAATAGAAAAGTTCGGCAGTGTTAAAGTTATCGGTGATTTACAATGTACTTTCAGGGCAGTCAATTATCGCTTCCCTTAATGCAAATAGTTATAGAAG
>SDVV010037710.1:0-10809 GCA_016164225.1 Gammarus roeselii
CTTGCTTCAGAGCCCCAAGGATCCGCAGAAGTCCTTAAGGTGCGGGCTACGCGCTCCAACACCTGCTGAGGGGGAAGATGAAGAAGAGACAGAAAACGGGGATCCTATGCATGAGATCTACACTAGGTGTAGGGAATTTCACGCATGAGAACAGCAAGAATGGAAAGAAGAAGAAGGAATAGTCGTAGAAAAAGTTTGCATGAAAGAAAGAGCGCAACTTGGCAGTCATTTGCCACCCGAAAGGAGAATAGTTGGAACCGGTAAGTGAATGTTTGAGTGTGTGAGTCTGTGTTAAGGTGCGTGTGTATGTGTGCAGCGACTGTTAGGAGAGTTGTTAAGAAGGAGTTTGAGACAAGTTTTAGGAAATTTAAACTAAATATAAGATGCAAATAAGGTAAATAAAAAGGTCGAGCTAATCAGGATGGGGGAGAAAAGGAAAGATAGTAAAGGGTGAAGAAGAGGAGAGTCTGAACGAAAATAAGGGTGTTCACCCCTCGGTTGGGCCGTGACTCCTTGCGGCCCGTGAACCTAACAGATGCCTAGGAGGGGGAGATGAGTCACTAAACATTAGGGTAGAAGATGTAATTTCAACTATAGGTGAAAGTAGTAAAAAGGCCTCTATATGGAGTAAGCAGTCTCAACATAGCTACTTCAGTTTAATAGAACATGACCCAGGCAGACCTTCCCAGCATTGAAGCCGAGAGACGCCAGCCCTGCTCCGCTCTCGTGCACACGCATCCGTTTTTGGCGATCGCAGTACTTGAACCAGGTCTGCTCATTGAAGCCATAGTTGAAGTAGTCCGAAAGGTCGGCACCGGGCTTCCTCCAAGGCTTGTCCTCGTTTTCGGATGTGATCTCGGACACTGGAACACCGTTCACCTTACCCGCGGTAGCAAAGTCCTCGTCTTTGAGGCCCGAGGCGGGAACCGCCTGCCGACACCAAGAGTAATGGTACACATTATCAAAAATATTGAAACAGTTGCACTGCGGTGAAAAAATGACACCAAGAGGACCTTTGCCGTTGGCTAAGACCAAGGTGCATAATATCCCAACTCTAATTATAGAAATTTAGTAGCTAGATGTATTGTTATAGTATTAAAGATGCCCAATAGTTAAATTTTTATAGAAGTTCAATAGCTGTAGAGGTTTCAAACAGTTTCAGTTGTTATTCTGAAACAGAAATGCTCTCTTTCACAGATATTCTACAATACAATAAGTAACTATAAAACACTAAACATTATCAATCACAGCAGATCAATAATTCCACCCAGCACTGTCATATATGAAAAGAAAATTGTTTGACAGCATTTTTAATGATAATCAAGATTTGAGTTCTTATTCCTGAAATACCTTTTCCCCAGGGTTTCAGATTGTTCCCGCATCATACCATCATGAGAAAATTTGGTATGCACCTCAAAAGTTTCACAATATGTAACCAATGGCCGTTGGGTCTATGCATAATTGCTGGTACACAAGCACAATGGGGCTCAATGTCAGTTGTTGAAGCCCTGATGTTCGTACCAAAAGAGTCTCCTTTAAAAAATTGATTTCAAAAGGATTGAAATTTCAAATTTAAAAAACAGTCATTTCATTATATTACTCTACAAAAGCATTCAAATTATATTATTGCATGTTATGATAACTTAAAAACTTTTTTAAATGATAGACTAGTAATTACTTCATGAATTAGTGGATTTTTCAAAAAAATTGTTCTACATCTTCAACATTATTAGGTGCATAAACATTTCATTTTGCAAACATTCCATAACTCTGATGAATCCCAATACATGTGTGGGCACTGTTACAGACTGACATACATATATTTGGAATTGGGTTGGTCTCTTTTTTGGATGATACATCACACTCGTCTATCTACTGAACAATTCAATGACTGTATATCCCCTTGCTAGAGCTGGGAGACAATTCCAATCATATAACATAGGATGGGGTTGTTCATACTGACGAATATAGCTTCAAGTTATATTTGTTACTTGGCCTCCGACTTAACAAAGATATATAATTGCAAATTATAGGAATAAAAAATAAAAAACTGAATAATATTCATCAAATAGGTAGCATGGAATTTTAAATCAAATTGTGAAAAATTGCCTGAGCATTGTAGTCAGTGCTGACTAATTGAACCTATAACATATAAACTAGTAGCTAGTAAATAAATAGTTAAGACTGGGTTCTCTCTTTGGGGTGGAAGTACCTGCTGCATGGTCAGGCTGAAGATATTTGAATACCTAAGAATGGTTTACCCTCAGCATGCAGTACCTATTGCATGTTTCTGCTGAAGATAATGAAATAACTAGGCAGGGTCTTCACCTCAAGCTGGCTGCACCTACTTCATGGTCCTATGGAAGATGTGAAAAAGTTGGATCCTCAGCTAAAGGAACAGACCACACAGCACCCCCTACACAGATCTGCTGAAGGCAACAAATAACTAGGAAGGGTTCTCTCTTCAAGTGAGCAGCACACACAGCCTGGTCCTGCTCAGCAGAAATTTAATAACTAAGAAGGATCTTCACCTTATGCAGGCAGCACTCACTGCATGGTCCTGCAGAAGGACCACATTAGGCAGACAACACGTACTGCATGGTCCAGCTATAGGTATTGAAATAACTAGGCAGAGTCTTCACCTTGGGCTGGAAGCGGGCCTGGTGCTGTTGTTGTCCAGGCGTCATCACCTCCGCTGCCTTCTTAAGCTCACCGATGGTGACAGTAAGGTCGTCCTCGTCACTGCTGTCACCTGATTTCTCGCCTTCCTCCTCATTTTCCTTATCGATGTCCTTGTCGGCTACAGAAGATTCAGCATCCCCTGGCTCCTCTCCTGGTGGACACAAACTGCCCTCCACCTGGACAGGGGGAGGGACAGCATCTTCTGTTGCTGGAGCTTCTTTGGGGAGATCTGCAAGGCCATTATAAAAATATAATACATTGAACATGGGTGCAGGTACATTTACTGCTGGGGTTAGCTACAAAGATGAGTAGCTATAACAATTGGGAATAGAGCAGCTAAAGTTCATCTTCAAATGATATATAGTATGTTGTAAAGACCTATTTACCATTTCTTCACTACAAATGCTTTCAAAATTTTATACAAATACCAATGCAAAGGCTGAATCCCAAAGAAGAGAGGGGAGTGTGAGTAGCCAAGTTGACAGCTTCACAGGTTTACTCCTGTAGTGTCATAGTTGCTGAGCCCTTCCCCACTCAAGTCCATCCTGTCTTTCAATGAGAAAGTCAAGGGCAAAAAAGCCCATCAAGGCTGCGGCGCATCAAATCACATCCGTTCACAATCATTCTTCACTCAGGTCTATCAATTGCATGCTTCACTGCTACCTCCACACTGATGACTCCTCCCCAATGCATGTTTTATACTATCCATCCACCTATACACTGTTCATTTCAAGGACCATGCCTCCTCGCCTCTGCGCTTTCATCACCCTCTTCACCAATCCTTTCAACGTGTCCCTGTAACGTTTGAACAAGTGAACCTACTTGGTTTGCAATTTCCTCACCACCCCTGTTCTAATGCTAATATCAACAAATTTGATTCTCATGAGATTATCATTGCCTTAATGATCATTAATTTTCCACATTTCTCTTTGAATATATCTTTTCTTATTATATATTTTGCCATGTATTTGTAAATTTGTTTTAATACCATGTTTTGTTTGCTGTCTATATCTCTTTAGTTTTATTTGCCTTTTTAGGCTTACCCATTTGATAACCCTGCTATTTGTGTTCCATGCACATTTTCAGTCACATTGTATTTGCCTGCCTTTTCTGCTGGCTGGTGTCTATACTTTGTGATTAGCTCATTCCTTGCAGGCCTCCTGAGCTCACTCTTGCATTCCCTGTGGTCTTCTCCCTCGGTCCTGCCCAGGTGCCAGGTATGTGGTTGAGTGTTGGAGGCTCCAGGATAGATCATTTACATCACTCCAACCTTTTATTGCAAAACGTTTGACCTTCTCACTTTCTCTCAAGCCCACCCACCTCCTGTTCAGCCCCAAAAAACTTAGCTGGGACAACTAACCTTTCATATAACCCTTCTTTTGCCTTCATACCTAAAGTCAAGCCTACATTGCACCATCAAATGCACTATGGTCATCATTTGAGGAGCCTAGATCTGTTTTCTGTTATGGGTGAGATTTTTAGGGCAGACCTGATAAAACGCTGGAAAATTTTGCAGGGTGAATCCTAAGATCTGCAAAGTATGTTCTCATTTGCTGCTAGAGTTGGTATTAGAGGTAAAATGCTGAGGTTTGCATTTCCTTCTTACTCTGCTGATGTCCACAGTAAGTCTTTTGGTGCAAGATGCTTTGGTGTGTGGAAGAGCTTGCCTGCTGGGATAGTGCAGTTGACAGATATTACACTAAACAAGGCATTGCAGATCTAATATTTGATGGATGTTCAAAATTTTCTCATCCAATGAAGTTTGATTCATATTTTTTCTATTGAAATGTTGGGACTAACTTACACAGCTGTGCTCCTCCAATTATGAAACGCTGTGGCATTTCTCTAATTCCGACTTGCTGTGACGTTTGTGCTTGGTAATTTTCTCAGCATTTTGGCCAAACTGGTGTGTTGAAGCCACCAAGGTGGGAAATCAAGTCGAGAAACCTATAATTTTACTCCCTTTTCTACATCTACACTAAAGCTTAGCTTCCACCTGTCCAATTCTCTCCACATGAGAGCCCAGGTATATTATACAACAAAATTCCTTCAGTGACTGCATTTAGGATAACACCTATTCCACATGCATTGTCATTCCTTGAACATCTTATTTCTTCACTTTCTCAACATTAACAAGCTAATGGCATCCCTTATCAAACACCTCATCAAACTGAACTCTGGCCAACATAACTTCTCTGAATCTGCCACCAGTGCAGTATCATCTACCAACAAAAACTCACCCAACTGAAACTTCACCCATCTGCTTCCAAAAACTCCAACCCTTCACCCAATACACTAACATTCACCTTGTCAAAACACCAGTGTGCAATAATTTCAGTAAGCAAACCTGTGCACAGGTAAGCAAACCTGCATTTACAAAACTGTTCTAAATATTATACCGGCATTGCATACATAGTTTTACTGGCCTACCCCAACTCTTTGGCTCTTTTATAGCCTGTGGGGCTGCAGGGGGGGCTGCAAAAGGAAGAGACATCCCTGACCACTTCCTCCATATAAACATTGAACCAGCAGGCAGACATAATGCAACCTTGTGTCAGTCCCACTTTTACTGGTAACCAAGCCCTCACCTAACTCACTACTCTGACAAATGCCATCCTGCTAAAATAGAAACCACCACTCTAAATAAACTCCCTACTGGCTCATTTCATGTAAATGTCATCCGCAAGGTTCCATAAAAACACAAATTAGCTAAAAACTAACATGTGCTACACCATTAGAAGTGGAAGAATGTCTTGTTTCTGAATATGTTTACAGAACTGAGCCACCTTCACTGGTTTTTGAAGCTATGTTTTTTTTCTGAAGGTAGGTTTAAAAAAAAAAAAAAAAAAAATTATGCTCACTTATGGTTTACATCATTTCCATGTTGTTTTATGAACTAAATGTTTTGGCTGTCATAACTTCTGAAATGCACTATGTACCTTCCCTTAATAAACGTTGTGAAAGTTCTTGTGGGTTTTTAAAAACGGCTCAATTATAACACGACAAACATTACTTTTCTTCTAGTCTCTGAAGCGAAATAATAGCTACAATTGAAATAGAGTCTTATCATAGCAAGCTGATCCTAAGGTATGGATAAGTGCTAAAGTCTACATTTTTGATACTCACCTTAGGGGCAGATAGCCCTTAGAAACCCTTGGTATGGCTGTTACCAGCAGTAACGTTCGTTTAATCAGATGAACTTTGATAGTAACGTTAGCTGTTTCCATGTGTGATGAGAGATGATTTACTTAATCATGAAACTGTTCTTGTTTTTCTACTGGCAGAATATTCAACTGCTATTAATACCTACTGTTTCTATCACACATTCAGAGATGCCTCTTTTGAAGCCCGAAGTCACTCACGAACAATTTGCGCTAAAAGCAAGAGTTTGTAAAAAACTGTATATTCTCAAGATTTAAAGGTAATTTGGCTTTTCAGTGATACCACATCAAAAGTAAACTGCGCAATAGAAAATACAGCAAGAGGCTCATGACAGCATTAGAAGTGGCAGCTCAAATGTAGAGGATTGAGTAGAACCTCAGGCCGATGATAACCCACAAGCTCCAGCAGCAGAGACTTCTGCAGAACCCACACCAGGAACCAGTAGTGGCTATGCATCTCTGCAATCATTTTGTAGGTTATTCATATAAGTAGATATGTTTTTCAATGTATAGTCCTGTTTAGAAACAATGGTCACCTATTGAATGTAGGGTTCATGTGGGTACTGCATTTTTGTTTTGATATTGTGAAATACGCAATACCAGAGGTAAGAAGCGGCCGCCAACCACTGTAGGCAGGAATTCTGCAGTAAGTATGAAGGGTTTGAGCCTGCACTGTACCAATACGTTTTCATGGTAGACTTGTTGAACGTGGTCTGTTCTGTATTAGGTACCTAGCAAGAATACTCAGTTCTGGTATTAGGAACCAGTGAAGCTCATCAAATAAGAGCTGTGAATCTTTAAGCACAAACAATAAAAATTTCTGTAGTTATACGATGTAATTCATGTTTTCCAGATCAAGCTTTGAAGAGGGCTGACAGTGTCATCTCCCCTTCTCCATCCAAGGAAAAATGTGATAACAGGACTCTGCAAAAGCACTGGTGTTTTGTTGACGTCTCCACAATCTAGAACTAGCAGTCAGATAATTGACATAACAAAACAAAAGGTAATTGCAATTTACTTTAGTGATGAAATCTCCCTGTCAGTTCACTTCTGTAGAAGATGTAATAAGCCTACATGTTGATGGAAAGAAGACCAAGGAAGTCAAACGATTGTTAATGTACAATCTTCAAGAAGCCTGCCAGATCTTTGTACCTGAAAACCCAGAAAACAAGATAGGCTTGTTGAAATTTTGCACACTTAGGCCCAAACAAGTAGAAATAGTTTTCATCAAAATTGAATGAAGTATGTTGCTGTTCATGAAGCAAAAACCTAACCTTGTTGAAACAGGCAGTTCAGTCAGTGGAGAGAGAGGTTCAAAGGTCAAAAGCAGACATCCAATGAACAATTGATTATTCCTTCAGTGTGTGACCCAAAACAAATGCAGTGCATCAAATGAATCTGCAAGGACTACAAACTGTCATGTGATGCCACCAGCTACATATCAGACAAGATGCTTGATGAACCAGAGGAGATGATTGAAATAATGGTTTACCAGTGGGAAGGGGGACTACTTGTTAGGAAACAACACTCTCTACAGAACATTATGGAAATGCTGCAGCACCAGCTACGTCGGTACACTCGCCCCCTTCACAACCTTAAAAAACAATCACACTCTGCAACAGTAAAAAAATACACTGAAGCCTAATCAAATTATTTTGCAAACTGATTTTGTAGAAAATAATGCCATCAAGCATCAGTTTGAAGTCATGGCTGTCCACCGGAAGCCAAGTACAGGAGAGAGTGTGACTATATACACAGCTGCTGTCTATTTTATTCACCCTGAGTCAGTTGTCCTGACAGAAAAGACATTGACTGTTAGTAACACACTGGAACACAAAAGTCTACAGGTACAGGTCTTCAATGCTGCTATATTTGATTACCTTAGCGTAACCCTTTGCCTAGAGATTATACACTTAGATCTGTGGACAGACGGAGCAACTGTCCATTTTAAAAACAGATTCTCATTGGTAGCCCTCTCACACTGCCTACAGCTGTATTGATTCCCAGCAACATGAAACTTCATGGAAAGCTACCGTGGGAAGGGTCCACACAACGGCATTGGTGCTGCAATATAGTACAATGCATACCGCCGAGTTAAGCAAGGGCATGCGACTATTTGAAATGCCAAAGATCTGTACAACACAGCAAAAGAAATCAATCTTAAGAACAGTCTGCCTGAATGTAGCTAACTCTGAAGTAGAACAGTAGCAAGAGACCTATGGGAGCTTATGGAAAAATTGCCTGAGTACAGAAAACATTCAAAAGGAAAGGCATGTTGATGTCTCACTGTCTCACTCAATGAGAACACAGGTGACATGGAACCATATCAAGTAGGTATGCAACGTCTAACCTCTAGAAGGTAGAGGTACCATACCAACTGAGACAGACAGCAAACTATCACATATTCCAGATGTAAATCAAAACTGTGACAACTCTGATGAAGATGAGCCCATTGTACTTACATTTTGGGGGCATTCCAAGAATACAGTAGCTGGAAGCAATGATATAAATGTGCATGATTACATGAGCAATGCAAACTGTTACTGGGATGTTGGTAATATGGCATTTGTCATTGTTGACTATACCAAAAAAATATATGTTGCTCACAGTACTGAAAGTGTTTAGATCAAAAGGTTATGAAACAACATAGTTTCCTACATGAGAAACTTCGGAAAAAATATGTGCACATTCTGCTTCCCAGATAAAGAGGACTTTGATACTGAAGAGCACTAAAGAATTTGTACAATTCTCCCAAGCCCATCTGAGAAAGCAGGATGCTTCAAGTGGCGTTGGAAGGAATCATATCCTCCATACGTTTTCTATGGTGTCTGGATGTAAAATACCTCATGTAAATATTAGTGTATATACAGAGATATTACAAAACATTAGGTGTGAACATTGAAACATAAAGTGTGAACATTGAAACATCAAGTGCCTGGATGTCAAAACACCAGTTGTGAAGAGATCAAAACATGCAACAGTCCCGACAGCCTGCCCAGATGTCAACCTGCCAAAGTAGCACCTGGATGCTCAGATTTGAGTAAAATTTATTTCAATAAAAAATTATATAGGTATATAACAAATATTATGGAGGGAAGTCACATGATAAGTTAATTTGTAGATGTTGGGATCTATGATAGAGTAGTCCAATATGTTAGCTGGGTGCTAGAACATTTATATAGGTTTTTAATTTTATTTTTTATTACAACTAGCCTTCAGATATGGACGTTACTTTTTTGGAGACGGACGTTACCGGAAGTTTTCCCCAATGACACAAAAATCAAAAAACTATTGGGTGTGTACTATGTACCAGATTGTAGCCAAACATTTTCTCTTTGAATTATTCCCTAACCATTTTTGGATTATTTGCTTTGAACCAGGTGGAGTGGGCCTTTACGCATGTGTACTAGAAACGGAGAATGCAAGGCCCAAGATGAACCTTGCAGTCATTAAAAAAATTCATAACACAAAACCAATTATTCAAATTGAGTAAAATACACACTAATGTGTGCATTAAACTTTCCTCTATATACAATTATGAAACAAATTTGATCGATTATCAAATAAAGACTATGTGATGCAAAATGTACCCAAAAATCCCTTCGTGTCAAGCTCTTGCTGAGCTGATGTATGATGAATTTTTGGATTTTGACTGAGCAGATTCAGTCTTATTTGTGAATATATGAATAAAAAATTATTATTTTGTGTTGTGACTAACAAGATTGCTGTATGATCAGTTGCCTGCAGCACAGATTTCCAGAATTTTCAGTATCATTGCTCTGCATTGCTTTTGCGGTTCTGGAGTGCTTTGGCATTTGTGCCTCCTGTCTTGCCCTGCACTCAGGGCCTTCCCTGGAATGCTGGGGGGTCTTGAGGCCACCAAGGTGAGAAGGACACTGGTCGGAATGTGCTTAATAGGTCAAGGAAAAATAACACTCAGTCAACAATTGCACACAGCTGGCAGAAAGCAAACAAGAACTCCTAATCATATCTCCATTGGGTTCAGTCAAATTCATACTCATAGAACATTCCACACACAGTCAAACTCATACAGCATTCCACACAGATCAGCCAGTGCTCTTCAGAGATTACACATATTTAGTGAGCTGAATAGGCACAATAGAAACTTTTCCATTGACTCCAGGAAGAATTACGAGTCAATACTGAACAGGCCTGATAACCGTAAGCTGTTTTGTGCTTATGTTTCTCACCTTTTCTCACCTTGGTTGCCCCAAAACCACCCCACACCCCAGCAAGGCCAGAGTGCAGAGCACGACAGGAGGCACAAATGCCACAGCACGCCAGACTGCAAAGACCTGCAAAACAATGGAGCAGAAAAAACTGGAAATTTGTGCTTCGGGCAACTGATCATACAGCAGTTCTGTTGGTCACAATATAAAACATACACATTCATATATACACACATATACATATAGACTGAAGAAAAAAAAACTTACATACATGCTTACACACACATCCCTACAAATAAATTAAACTTCATCAGCCTAGTCAAAATCTAAAAATTCCTCGTACATCAGATCAGCAAGGGCTTGCTTATAGCGAGTAATATCTGTCAACTGCACTATGTCAGCAGGCAAGCCATTCCTCATACCAACACATCTCACACTGAAGGACCTACTGCGGACATCAGATGAGCGATGAGGAAACGCCAGCTTCAACCCATGACCTCTAGTACCAACTCTCGGAGCCAAAGAAAACATAGTTAGCAAATCCTCCAAGTTTCCATGCAAAATTTTCCTATATTTGATCAGGTCTGCCCTAAGAAGTCAACCCTTGATGGAAAACAAATCCAGGCTCCTCAAACGATCACTTATAGTCCATCAATATTTTTAGTCCATCTCCTCTGAACAGACTCCAGCAGCCTGGAGTCCCCACAATATCCAGTGTTCCAAATGCAGGATGCATACTCAATAAGGGGACGAATATGCAAAACGTATAGGGACAG